>VDFB02373518.1:0-113246 GCA_007258455.2 Sequoia sempervirens
ATTAAATAATATTATTTTATTAACATTAGAGGAATGGATGAAAATGATTTAATTAATTAAATAATATAAATTATTTAATTAACATTAGAGGAATGGATGAAAATGATTTAATTAATTAAATAATATAAATTATTTAATTAACATTAGAGGAATGAATGGAAATGATTATGAATTTAATTAAATAAATAAAATTTATTTAATTAAATAGATGATGACATAAGTACCTAGGGAAAAGCATGCTACAAGATTTCTAAATGATGTAATGCCGATACAAGTGTTGTAACATGACAATTTTTTGATGTCTAGATTTTGCTCCTCTTTGAAGTGATGTTCGAGATGATGAGATTTGTGTCGAGTAACATCATTTCAAAGAAGTTAAGGTATGGATAGAAGAAAATGGATAATGATATAAAGATAGGATGATGGAATGATGTTGCCCCCTCGAGAGGATAGGTGGGTTGAACAAACACGGGTAGGCTCTCGAAATGAAATGATAAAGGGAGGGATAAGACGAATGATACAAAATAGAAAGTGGATGAAGGAGAGGAATGATACGTTATGTTGCAATGAAGGTGAGCAACCATGATGTTTGATATAGCACTAGACATTATGCACCAAGATATAAGGACCGAGGTGACGATGTGTCTCGTGCCCCAACATAATACAACCTTGTCTAGATGTATGAGGAAGTAGACTTAGAGCATTAAATTCCTAATGCACAAAAGGTATTATGTGACCTGAGATGCAAAGGATAATGCAAAAAGATACTCCAACATACCCAAGATATGAATATTAGCTAGAATGATACGGATTTGATACAAATGCAAGATAAAATGATAACACACACACAAGCAAGCAAGCAAACATGCACAAATGATACAAAAACAAACAAGGCATTGCCCCTGTCAAGCTATAAATTGTTGATTGATAGATTGATCAATGATGATGATAGTGTTGTCCTTGTTGGGAGTGACATGTCCCTAGAGCAACACAAGGATGATGATAATTGATTGATTGATTGGTTGATTGATTAGGTTTACAACAAGATAAGGATCAAGACCAAAGGATGTGATTGGATAATTTGACAAGATTGATTGACTTGATTGGTATGGATTAAGGATTGACTTGCATTTGGATTATGGCTTGGATTGAGTTGATTGGATGCAATGTTTTTGAGGAAGATGATTGATTTGGTTGAATGGTTGAATGATTGGATTGAGGAATTGATTGAATTGGAATGATTTTGATGATAATGATTAGATTGATGAGAAGAAGTGATGTGGTTTGATTTTATTGCTTGGATTTTGTTGGATATTTGATTTTTTTTTGTCTTATATTTTTCAAATGTTTTTTATTTTTTTGTATTTTTGAAATGTTTTGAATTTTTTTGGATTTTTTGAAATGTTTTAAATTTTTGGACTTTTTGAAATGTTTTATTTTTTGTACTTTTGAAATGTCTTGATTTTTTGGACTTTTGAAATGTTTTGATTTTTTTTTTTTGGACTTTTTGAAATGTTTTGATTTTTGGACTTTTGAGATGTTTTGATTTTTTGGATTTTTGAGAATATTTGGAGGTGTCAAATGATGAAAATTTGAGTAGCCTTTGTGCTAGATACCAATGACAAGGGGAAAACCAAGTCTAAGTGCAAGGAGATAGATGGGATTGATGGATGAAAGGGTGGGTGATGGGATAAGGGATAAAAGGCTCATGATATATGGATGGATGGAAAGGATAAGTCATAGTGAATGGAATTGATGTATGTATCATAGTAGAGCAAGGATGTGATTGTCAAAGACTATGTCGCATAGGAATAACATGCCCCATTCTAGGTACAATACTTAGGATTTTCCATGACAAAGCTTATGACAATAGGATAATGATAGGCTTGTTTGGAAGGATGAGGTATGTCAAGAGATACCCAAAAAACATGTTTCAACATTTTGCCCCTATATCTTCATCCAGATCAAAAGAAGAAGGGTGGATGAATGGACTTAATATAATAGGTATGCATGAATAGACTCAATATGATGGCTAAAGATGGTAGGTAGGATGGAAATGATATGACATGAAAATGATAGGTTGGATCGATAAGACATTGTGCCCCCAAGTGTAAGTGGCATAGAAGATCAACCTACACATGACGCCTATTTGCTAGGTTTTCATCATGATACTTATCTAGGGTGTCTGTTTACCAGGTTTTCACCATTGGACGAAGAGATTTCTCTTTACTTTTACTTTTTTTTCTTTTTGTTTTTTGACTTTTTGACTTTTTGACTTTTGGATAGGAGGGACCCAAGTGTCTAGTTGCATGAAAGGTGATAGTCCCACTAGATATGGATGTCATTGCATGGACCATGTCAAATGTCATTATGCTCATAGATGTTGGTAAGGGATGACATGAAAGGGAGATGGATTAGGTAGATGGGGGATTATGAAAGTCTTATGTAAGAATGGATGGGGAATAGTGGATGATGATGTGGATTGAATAGGACTTGTACAAAAGGATGGATGAAAGGTTTATGCAAAAGCATGGACCATAGGAAGGTGATCGGGAAGATATGTAGGATAATAGTTGAAGGATGGGGAGATGGAGGTATGTGGAAATGTTGTGAAATGGAAGGGAACCATGACCAATGGTTGCACACACTATGATAAACATTGAAGCTTTTGATGTGGATGGGGTGTAGGAAGCAATGAAGATGTTTGCTTAGGAGATGGTGGATGATGTGTTTTTGATACCCACATAGACTTAGTATTTTTATGATTTTTCTTTTGCTTGTGGGTTTTAGGAATTTGAGACTTTTGAATAGAGTGGGAATGTGTGTTTTGGATGGAAGGGGATTTTTTGGATTTTTGTGATGTGGATGCCTCGTTTGACTTGATTTCTTTTTGCTTAGGTACCCAAACCATTTTGTTTTTAGACTTTTCTTTTGGAGGTATGGGCTTATATAGCTTTTCATATGGATTTTGCTTTGACTTTTTGTATTGATGTCCTAAGGCATGAGAACCATCAAGATTTTTTACTTTATAGGCAGAGGAATTGAAATTATTGCTTTTGAATCCCATGGGTATGGTGGAATGGGTGGAAGCTTCATGTTTATACAATGTGTGCATTTTTTGGTTGTGATTAGGAATGTTAGGGTATTTATGGATAAATCGATAAAAGGATTGGATAATGGGGATATTATGTGTTGGGAGAAGTGGAGGTAGATTAGATGCAAGGATATTAGGAGTTGGAAGCAATGTTGGAAGATTTGATGATGGAAGGTGTATGGTCACATGCTTTTGACATTTGTAGGATAATGGAGGTGGAATTGCAACATATGTTTTGGGTGTACGATAGGGATTAT
The DNA here is from genome assembly GCA_007258455.2 of Sequoia sempervirens. Taxonomy (NCBI): domain Eukaryota; kingdom Viridiplantae; phylum Streptophyta; class Pinopsida; order Cupressales; family Cupressaceae; genus Sequoia; species Sequoia sempervirens. The sequence continues at coordinate 3,352 of VDFB02373518.1, forward strand.
GATGGAAAGTGGAATTAGGATGCATGGAGGAAGTACCAACATCTTTAGGTTGTTTTCCTTGGGGTGTAGGTCCAAGGCCATAAGAGCGTGGAGGAAATTTGACATATATAGGCTCCAAAATAACTTGTTCATGAAGATCTAGACCTTTACCTTGGTGGTTCATATTTTGGAGTGTGCAATGGATAATGGGACTAGGTGTAAGTGAAACACTAGACACAATTTCCTTATTGGATGGAGAAAATGAAGCAAGGGAAGATAATGGTTGTTGTTGTTCTAAGGAGGAACATTCATGAATGAGGGTGGAAAGGATAATAGGATATGATGGAGGACTTGCAATGGGGTCGATAGTGGGTGATGGAGGATCATTAGAATCTTGATTAGAATTGTGTTCACTTAGATTCAATGTATTTGTTTGATCTTCTATGTGTGCTCGGGAGGCATATGTCTCATCATGGGAAGTGGATGATTGTGTATCATGGATGGGTTAGGTGGCAAGCTCTTGACCATGGAATGCATAAAGTTGGCTAAGGGGATCATCATGGTCTTCTTGATCATAAAAGGGGTCTTGATCAAAGATGAAAGATTGATCATGAATAGTACTAGGTATGTTATGAATGGAATCATTGGGAGGGTGTTGATCTTTGTGTGGATGAGGGGGTAATGTTTCCTCATGTTTAGGATTGTTCTCTTGACATACCTCATGACTTATTTGAATGGAGGTGGAAGGGGATGACTCTTGAATTGGATCAAGTGGTTGTGGATGACATGGTTGGCTTGAAGGACTTGGCATGATGTTTGATGACTCTTTTGTATGTTCAAGAATATGAGTTGGATGACATGGCGATGTTTGATTCCTTGGTAGTAGCCTTTGGATCACATCCTTTGTAGGTGTATAGGTGGAAGGTGTTGGCTTAGGGTTTTGGTTTTGATTGGATGATGTTATGATAAAGTTATAGGGTGCATGTGCTAGATTGGTATTCCCCTTGTCAATGATTGCATTAGAACATAAGGAATATTGGCCTTGTTGCAAGGTAGAATTTAAAGTCTCATGTGTTTGTCATGATGTGGCTTGATAGGTTGATGTGGCATTGACATGCGAAGAAGTGGATGGATTAGATTGGTATGAGGTGGAAGGGTGATAATGAATGGATAGGGGATGATGTTGTGGTTGTTGAATTTGACAAGTGGCAATGAAATGATTGGCTTGAGCTAGGAGGTGTTGGATTTGAGGTGATTTAATTTGTTGAAAATCTTGGAAGAGGGTTTGAAGGCTTTGTGTGGTTTGGTGGTCTAGGGGTTGGGGTATCTGGTGAAGTGTTTGAAGGATTTTTTGAAGTTGAGATGCTAGGTCTTTGTTTTCAAATGTGGGCATGGTGTCACACATGTGTGTAAGCTCTTGCATATCGATTTGTTCCTCAAAGTATGCAACATCGTTCATGTCATTATTAGTGGTGGTAGGAGGAGCCCCTCGAAGTATGATTTTAGGTTTTGGTTTTGTTTCATAATTTGAACTAGAGAAAGAGACTCCTTGAATTATGATCTCGGGCTTAGGTTTTGTCTCATGATTTGGCCTAAAGGGATAGCCCCCTTGGATTATGACTTTTGGCTTATGATTAGGATTGGGCTTGTTTATGATTATGACCATTTTGACAAGTGGTGATGGTGGTGATGTGGAATAATTAGATTGGATGACTTGGATTGATTAGGATGAAATGGATAGGATGTGGCCAAGAAGAATGATTAGGGTGAAAGTGATTGGATATGAATTTGTTGGAAGAACGTGTAGAGTGGCCTATCTTTATGTGTTTGGTGTTTAGCTTGATTTGGAAATGTTTAAATGAATGATCACACATGTACACACATAAATCACTCATGCAAGACACATAAGCGAGTTTGAATTTGAAATTATGAATGTGATTATTAAGCACACATTTGAAGAAGACACATCAACAAGTCCTAGAACTAGTCAAGTGGGTATGGCCAATTGGGTTTCAATCTAGTCTACACAAGGTTGACTAAGGATGATTTGAAAGAAAGATCTTGCCACACGACCGAGAGAAAGGGGTAACCCACCCTTCACCTTCACTTGCCAAAGGTATAAAGTTCTTTGGGGCTTAGCCAAGAGTGACAAAAAATTTAACTTCCAAACAAGCGTGTCTTTTGATTCACACTTCGATTAAGGTCATCTCCAAGGGTGATGAAATCCCCTAGCAGGCCTCCTATGAAGGGTTTGACAAAAACAAACCAAGTGAGGTGTTTGTGATCTCACACACACTTGATTCACACTCACAATGATTAATTTCCCTTAGATTAGAAATGAAATGTGTGTAAACAGTTCAAGCACTTGTTCTTTTTAACCCCCAAATCAAGATGTGTGATTGAAGAAATTTTTTTTTTTAAACCCACTTTCAAATATGTGATCAAACAAGATTGATTTTATGCCCCAAATTGAAATGTGTGACAAACAAGATTAAGAGATTACGGATGGAATGTGTGAACTTGATTATTTTCACTTTCCAAATTGATGTTGTGATTGATCCAATTTTGTTCCAACTCCTTTGATGCACCTACAAGTTGCCAAGACAAAAAGAAACAAATTACAAATCTGCTAGAACAAAAGTCATATGCGCCGAAGAATATATGAGAATTTGAGAAATTTAACTTTGTCAAAGCTAATAAATTCCTACACTATTGGATAGCTTATGAAATTCTACCCCAAATCAAAAAAAAAATCACTGAAAAAGACCAAAAAATGACCAAGATACGGCCATTTTAAGATTTACTAAAAAAACTGCTAAAACAGAGGTATATGTGCTAAAAGAAACTTCGTATGCGCTAAAAGAAGTGCGAAATAAGCTAAAACAGCCCCATATGCGCTAAAATAAATTTTGTATGTGCTAAAAGAAGTGCTAAAACTGTTAAAACAAAACCATATGCGCTAAAACAGACCTTATATGCGCTAAACTAACCCTTAAATGCGCTAATCTAGGAAAAACAGATTTAAATTCTAAAAATAATGAAGATAAATGTGTTAATCTATTCCTTATATGTGCTAAAATAACCATTGAATGTGCTGAAACAGTCCCCAGATGCGCCAAAAGACCTACAGAAGAACCGTTAAAACCCTGTATGCGCTACGAAAGCCCTCAGATGCGCTAAAACGAGAATTTTTGTCAGAAAGTTGAATTCTAGAATGTAAAACCTGTCAAAAAACCTACAAGTAGATGTTAAAAATGGCTTGTGAACGGTTTGATTTATAGATTTTTGATTTGAACATAGATAAGATTTGACAAGATTGAATAAGGATTTGATTTTTAACAAAAGAGGAAATATGACGAGATGAGATAAGATTTCAAAAAGATAGAAAGATTTTGATTTATTGTTTTAAAGGAATTAAAAAAAGATAAGATAAGATGTAAAAAGATAGAAAGATTTTGATTCTCTTTTAAAAGAAATAAATCCTGAAAAAGATGAGAAGGATAATTGATGAATTATCTAATTAAATAAATTATTTAGATGCACACAAGTTCAGTTTTGGAAAGAAAGCGAGAAGATATTTTTAAGATTTTGTTAATTAAATAAATATTTGATTTATTTAATTAATTTTGGATTTATGATTTCATTAATTAAATAATATTATTTAATTAACATTAGAGGAATGGATGAAAATGACTTAATTAATTAAATAATATAAATTATTTAATTAACAGTAGAGGAATGGATGAAAATGATTTAATTAAATTATTTAATTAACATTAGAGGAATGGATGGAAATGATTATGAATTTAATTAAATAAATAAAATTTATTTAATTAAATAGATGATGGCATAAGTACCTAGGGCAAAGCATGCTACAAGATGTCTAAATGATGTAATGCCCATACAAGTGTTGTAACATGACAATTTTTTGATGTCTACAGATTGAATCTACATTTTTTAACATATCTTGCAGTGAAGTTTCTAGGGTCATTCTTTCCACAGTTGGACCATTTGGATCATTCGACCTCCCGATTAAATCCTCAATTTATTTTTTATTATTTTCAATTTCACCCATTAAATTTTATTGAGTGCTAGGAGGGTATTGTGGGATTGGTGGAGGAGGTTGTTGTCAAGGTTGAGGATTTTTTTCTTGTTGTGGATTTTGAGGAGGGTTTCTAGGTTGATTAACATATCCTACAAATTCAAAAAATAAATATCAAATACAACCTAAAACTAACAAATTCAAACAAACAAAAAAAAACAATCCTTACCTTTTTGACCTACTTGTCAACGTGGCGACATCCTAGCAATGAATCAACAATTGTTGATGAATATTTTTGTAAAAAGGCTCCTCCTAGAATGTGAGCATGAAATTCTGGGGTTTTTGGTCGTGGGCAACAAGAAAAACATAGTCAGAAATGAAAATAAATTCGACCTCTTTTTTTTTCTTTTTCTTTTAACATGTCATAAAATGAGCACATTACACCACACTCGCATTATGGGCTTGTGGTGGCTGAGCCTCAGGCTCGACACACCAAGCCATAACGTGAGTGCATTATAACACACTCGCATTATGAGATTTCAATTTTTTTTAAAAAAGTGGCCACAAACTTGCTACCCATCTTCATGCACCCGCCCTACTGTCATATTCAGTCTGGTATTTTCTTTTACCATTGTCAAGGAAACTTCACCTTTATTTTATGTCTTCACAATCATTATAAAAACTATTTCTAATAGTCTTTAAAATCTTTTATCACTATCTGTTATTATTGCCACATACTTTCTTCATGCACTAAAGTGTGGTATCTTATGAGAGTGTTATGATTTCATGAGAAAAACATGACCTTGAGCTTTGTCTTTATACTTGAAGGATCTTGATGAAATTTCAACATACAAAACTACCTTCAATAACATGACTACCATTTTGGTGTAGCTTGGCATCATATCCATCTTATGTAGTGTGATTACTACTATCCTCTTTTCCATTAGACACTAGATCTCATTAACTATCATGAAATAGTGTTAAGCCACTTCCCTTCTGAAAACGCATACTACTTTCCTAATTAATGCTTCAAAGTTTCACAACAGTCATACTTTCACTTGCTTACTTTTCTACATCACTATGTATAAGTATTTATGCATGTAGACCTTCTTGCATTTTCCTTGGACATATGAATTTGATCTCAAGGCATATTTCCTTCTTCCTTTATGAATGTTTAACACTATAGAAGACTGTCCTTTTGATGTTGATGTTACCATTGGACATTCTTGTCATTTTTGGCTACCTTCAATCTTAGCAATCGCCTTCTCAGCAATATCATCCACCCCTTAAATATTTCTTGAGATCTTATATATACACCACTTAGTCTCTTTGAACCAACTACTATAGTAACAAGATAACTATGTTTGAACATTCCATCTATAACTCCAATCACAAGATGTCCCACCTATAGACTAATCACTTGTCCATGTGTTATAATTTAAATTCCCTGTTGATGGAAACAATAAATAGCCTGTACAGGATGATAGACTATAACAAACACAGGCCCTTCTCTGCCTATGCACCATATTTGAACAAATAAGGCCATACCATAAGTAATAAAACTATCATATAGAATGGTGAATAATTCTCCTACAGAGTGTATCTTCATTGCTAGATCTATTTCTAATAAGGTTGTAATGATCAAGTATTAGATGACCCAAAAAATAGAAAACAAGTGGCAAATGCCATTGATAGACGTGTTGGGTATTTTCTAAGGACTAGTGCCTATATAATAATCTAGTCTGGCCAAGTCAAATAGTTTCCAAAGGAGGTAGATGCACCCATGTGTCCAGTTCTCAAATTTTAAGGATAGTTCAAGACCTTTAAATGCTTGGAAGTGACTACTAAAGGTCAATCCTAGCTAAAACAAACTATACATTGGAGGACCTTTGTAAAGTGTAATGATGGCTACACTACCCACACATAATATAGGCCAAGTATTTGGGCCAAGCTATCTCTTCTCTACCTTGGATGCTTATTAAACCATGCATGAATGGAACCAAGATTATCACCTTCTTGGATGATTATATCTCATTTTTTAACATCTCATAGACCATTCTTGAGTTATTCACCATTTGAATGCACTAAATAGACCTCACCTTGGAGTGACTTAATAGATGACAATAGGGATAACAACTTGTATTTTTCTAAGGATCTGGTCACAATGAGATTGGTGGTATGATGACCCTAATGATACTGGAAACCACTATGTAAGACCACCTTGGCGATGGAAACTCCTATTCAAACAAACATCTACAAGTCTACAATAAATAAAATCTTTCAAAAAAACCTTGGAAAGGCTAGAGGAGGATACTTGGAAATGCAAATGAAAACACATGTAGATGCAATGTGGGTAAGACTGAATCAACCCCCTAAATTTTTCCATCTTCCTGGAAACATGCCTCTATGTCTACTACATGTTGAAAAAAACTCTCAACTCCCTTATCCTCTAAGACTTCTTCAATTCCATTACACTTGAACCCTAAAGTTTGTCCTCATATGTGAGGGAAAGCTTGAATCTTTCCAAAAAGAAAATGATTTTTTTCTTTTTCTTTCAACATTGGTGCCCAAAGACTTCCATACAACTTTTTCTATATTACCCTATCTAATTTTTACATTTCAAGCTTTTTATTTTTTCTTTTAACAATTTATGTGACTTTAACTTAGCTTTAATAAAAATTCTCTTACAATGCTTGAGATTTATTTTAATCCCAAGGATTAATATAAACTAACACTTTTGGAAACATCTATAGATGTTTTTCTTTCTAAAACATGGTGACCAATTGCCTTAGACCATCCATTGGGAATACAGTCATGAAGGAACTTGAAAACATACTAAAAATCAGACCTTGTATACTATTGGAACTAATTGACCAACTATGTATCAACACTTAGAGGAATGAAAAGACACCTAAAAATTGTGTGCAACAACACTTATTGACTCAAAGAATCTAGGTTAATATGTACAAAAGACTATTCATACCTCAAGAACAAACTTTGAGGTGTATCCTAATGACTAGAATAGGTAAAACTTCACCTTCCATATTGGACAACTAGAAGGCATTGTGTTGTTTGTAGCTTATGACTATGAATGGGCAACTCCCCATGGCATCAAACTTATATGCTTCTAAGGTCCTCTCTTTAACTCATCCCACTTGAGGACAAGATCACCTTCCTTGAAGTGTCTAGGTGTTTCTCCTTTATCAAATGTCTTCTTCATTTGTGTTTGATGCATCTCTAGTTGTTGCATTTCTTTCATTCTAGATTCTTCCAGCTCCATCAACTCAACAAGCCTTACTTCTATAGGTCTTTCTTCCAACATTTCTAGCTCTTTTATAAGGCTCAAAGCTGGTAACTTGACTAAAATAGCAACTTTGCTTCCCATCCATAAACAAGCATAAAAGGAGAGTTTGGAACTCTCAGGAGTAATCCTATCAACCTATAAGGCTAATTTCAATTTGTTATGCCAAGTCCTATGATTGTATTCAATGGTCCTTTTAATGATCTTGAGTAAATTCTTGTTAGCAGACTCAACTTGTCTATTTCCTTATGGATAGTATTTAGATGAAGTACTCAAATGAATACCAAACCTTACAAAAGCTAAAGCATTATCTGGGATGATTAAATCAGGAATACCAAACCTTCTGACCAAGTCCTCATAAAATTTAAGGACAACACTTTCATTTGCTTGCTTTAGCATTGTAGCTTCTGTTCATTTGGTGAAATAGATTGTAGCTATTAACACCCATTTGTGTCCAAAAATATATTGTGGATTGATGACTCTAATGAAGTCAAGACCCCACTTCATGAAAGGTTGATTACCTAATATTGGATGCAAAGGTAAGGCTGCTAAATTTTGTTTGCTTGCAAAAATAGCAAATTTTTGCACCTTCTAACCTATGCATGTGCATCCTTGAAGAGAGAAGGCCAATAATAACCATCCCCAATGACTTTCAAGGTTGTTGTCTTTGGTGCAAAATGACCACCAACTGGTCCATCATGAAACTCATGTAATATTTTGTCAATTTGATCAAATTCTACAAATCTTAATAGGACACCATTATAATCTTTTCTAAACAAGAAACAATTCAAAAGGATGTAAGGGATTTCTTGAAGTTATAAATACCTTTGTTTTTCATTCTTTAGCTCTTTGGAACACTCACTAGTTTGAAGATAAAGGACCATTTCATGTGACCAACTAGTACCCAATGATGGTGTAGTAGTTTGTGGCTCATTACATGTCATGAGGAAAACTTCTTCTTGAGTTTCTTCATCATTTTCTAACCCAACAACTAGATGTTCACATAATCTCTTACCTCTTACCATCTTTGTAACTTTGATTTACACATTATATTCCATCACTTTGGTGATCCAACTAGTCCTCTTTTCACTTAAATCTTTACTCAACAAAAACTCTTTAACAGTTGGGTGAGTAACCATCAATTGAATCTTGTTATTGGAAACCAAATGGAAAAAAAAAATAGACTTCTAATCACAACAAACACATTTTTCTTAAAAAATGAGTACCTTTGTTCATAACCTTCTAGGCCTTGACTAATAATGCTATTGGCTGCTCCAAACCATCATCATGTTGTTGTATTAATATAGTAGAGATGGTATCTATGCTACCAAAGGCATAAAGGGTGAAATATTTGGAAAATTTAGGATTTACCAACGTAGGTGCTATTGTTGACAAAACAAGGGCAGACAATTGAGAGGGGGGGTGAATCAGTTGTCACAAAATATTTAAAATTTTCAAACTTTACTTAACTTAATCTCAGATCTAATGAATAAACAATAAACACATCAAAAGCACAAAGAACACCAAGATTTTTATGTGGAAACCCTATTAAGGGAAAAAACATATTGGATGTTAGTCCACAGTATTATACCCTATTAAAAGTATAATGAAAAATAATGAGAATGTACATGCACTCAGGCACACTTCCTAGAGCTCACTGCTCAAATACAAAAGGGCTCACTTCCAAACAATACAAAGCAATTCATATTAGATTTGGAGGGCATGAATTGAGAAAATAGATTTTGCAAAAGCCTAATTATAGTTCCAATTAAGCACATAAAGACTTCTTCACACTTCACTCAAACTTCACACTCTGCTCTACAATCGAATGAATAGATCACTATTCACACACTTGTACTTTCTCTAGCTCTTCCTCACTTCACACACACACTAACTTTGCACAAACAACCATTCTTATATATTTGCATCAACAACTTCGTCGACCAAAATATAAAACATGTTTACAATGTTGGCCAAAATTTACAAATAAATTTTTAATGTGGATCAAACACCATTGGCTAATATTATGATGCGACCCAAAACAATATCCTCAAGTGTGCCAAACATTCAAATTTAAATCTCCAAGGATTTGCAACATGTTACAACCATCATGTTAGCCAAGAACATGAAAACCCAAACATACACAAACAAAATCTTCGACCACGAGCACATCGATCAATGCAGACGTACAAAAAGGATAGAGAATGATCTAGAAGCATCCACAAGCAATAAGAACTAATAAAGAAGCATCCAAAACAATAGAAATTACCAAAATCACATAAACTTCAATCAAAAACACTAACATAGACCATAGAAACACTGTCAGAACACAACTATCCATAACATGAACAAATCTTCATGCAGACCTCTGAAACTTCTGGTAGATGATCTAGATACTCACAAAAATAAACCCTTTAGTCCACAACAACTGATCTTCAACATATAAAACAAAACACCTTCTTGGCCTACATTGTTCCATTGGAAACCTGCAACTCTTCCTTCAACAATTTTCTCAATATCCTCAAAATATACAACCTTCAATACAATCAATGCTAATAGTTTTTACATCAATGACAACCACATATCAGCAACACAATCACAACATCCAACAATCTCCCCCTTTGGCATTTATGGAAACACATGATGTGAAAAATACCATCAACATGACTACACTTACTCCCCCTTAGGTTATGACTCTTCTCTTCAATTTCTCTTCTCCCCAAAGAGATTTTTCACATTTCTTTTCTCCCCCTTTGACATCAATGGAAAAGATAAGCATTATCTTCCCACAGACAAGCTTTGAACTAGATATTTTCACATCTGACTACTCCCCTTGAGTAGCAGCCATGGAAACATCAATCCAGATCAGGAAATATCTATGAAGCACATGGATTGATACAAGTAAATGCACCTTTTAGTTCATATTAGGAGGTGTAATCACCACTAGCATCCTTTTGAGATACTCAAAAGTATCCTTCGTCAACAACTTGGTGAAAATGTCTACAACCTATTCTTTGGTAGGCACATACTCTAGTCTAACTTCTCTCTCATTCACTTTTTCCCTCAAGAAGTGAAACTTGATTGATATATGCTTGGTCTTAGAGTGTAGCACCAGATTCTTTGATATGTTGATTGGACTTGAGTTGTGACAGTTTATAGAAATAGGTTCATCATATACTAATTTTATATATTTCACCATTTGTTTCATCCACATCACTTGAGTATAGTTATTTGTAGTAGCAATATACTCTGCCTCAATAGTAGATAGAGAAATGGAATTTTTATTTTTACTCAACCAAGACACCAGCTTCTTCCCTAGGAAGAAGGAACCACCACTAGTACTCTTCTTTTCATCTACATCTCTTTCCCAATCCACATATGTATATGTATTCAAAGTAAGATCATCATCCTTATGATACCAAAGCCCAAAGTCAACTGTTTCTTTCAGATATCTGAAAATTCTCTTTACAACAGTCACATGAAATTCTTTTGGATCAGCCTGAAATCTAGCAACCATACATACAACATTCATAATGTATGGTCTGGTCTGAGTTAAGTAGAGCAATTCACTAATCATTGACCTATATCTTGTTTTATTTTCCTTAGGATAATCATCATTATGTGTTAACTTGCATCTAATTATCATGGGAGTACCAACAGGCTTTGAGTCATCCATGCCAAACTTCTTCAAAAACTCTTTCACATATTTAAACTGAGATATGAAAATTCCATTGTCTAATTGAGTAACTTGTAATCCTAGAAAGAACTTCATTTCTCCAATCATAATCATTTCAGATTCACTCTTCATTTCATTAGAAAACTTCATACATAGATTATCATATCCTCCAAAAATAATGTCATCAACAAATACCTCAATAATCAACTCTTTGTCATGATCCAACTTGAAATACAAATTGTTGTCAGCAATACCTTTATTGAATCCAAGCTTTAGTAAATATTTATCTAGTCTAGCATACCAAGCTCTGGGGGCTTTCTTGAGTCCATATAGAGCTTTCTTTAATCAAAAAACCATGTCTTCCTTATCAGTCAGTTGAAATCCATTTGGTTTTTCAATATATACCTCTTCTTCTAATTCACCATTTAGAAAAGCTAACTTCACATCCATTTGATAGACTTTATAGTTCTTATATGCAGCATAAGCAAGAAATAGTCTTACAGCTTCAATTCTAGCACTAGGGGCAAAGGTTTCTTCAAAATCAATACCTTCCATTCGTGAATACCGTTTACATACCAATCTTTCTTTATTCCAGACTACTTCACCTTGTTCATTCAACTTATTCTGAAAGACTCATTTAGTACTAATCACATTTTTGTCTTTATATCTGGGAACAAGTATCCATGTATCATTCTTTTCAATATGCATCAGTTCTTCCTTCATAGCTTCCATCCAGTGTTAATCATTGCAAGCTTCATTGACATCTTTAAGCTCAATCTTGGAAATCAGGCAATACTCTTCTACAATCTTTCTTCTAGTTTGCACACATTTATTTGTTCTTTTGTTCTTTCTTCTACACTTGCACTTGTCTTTGCTTCCTGACTACCTTGATTTACCAAAACAAATGGAAGTTGTGTTACCAAAACATATGGAACAATTTGAAGTTGATTATGTGTTTGATCATTTTTCCCTTTGTTTGTACTATCTTCCTAGTCATCTAAATCATATCCACAGTATCTAGATGGTCTAGCAGAGTCCTCATCAACTCTATATTTGCACTCTCAACTATTTTTCTTAGTCTTTTGTTATAGCACTGGTAGGCCTTACTTTTAGTAGATTAATCTAGAAAGATTCCTTCATCACTTCTTGCATCAAACTTGCCTATGTCCTCATCTCTCTTGATGTAGAATTTGCTTCCAAAGATCTTGAAATATTTAACAATAGGCTTATAACCAAACCATAATTCAAAAGGAGTCTTACCAGAATTACCATTGACATTTACCTGGTTTAAAGTGTACACAACAATGCTTACACTCCAATAGATGTGAGGCACATTTCCTTCTATCATCATTGTTCTAGCAACATCCATAATTGTTTTGTTCTTTCACTTAGCAACTCCATTTTGTTGAGGGGTTTGGGGAGCAGATAACTGTCTTCTGATTCCATGCTCTTCACAAACAAAATTGAACTCCCTAGAGGTGAACTCGCCACCTTTGTCTGACCTTAAGCATTTGATTTTTGAACCTTTCTCATTCTCTTCTATAGCTTTGAAACTTTTGAACTTCTCTAATGCTTCACATTTTTCTCTTAAGAAAGCAACCCATATCCTTCTAGAGTAATCATCAATAAGCAACATAAAGTACCTTTCTCCATGAAGAATTTTGACTCTGGAGGGACTACATAGATTAGTGTGTACCAGCTCCAGTAATCCATTAGAATGATGTTGTTTTCTCCAAAAATAAACTCTAATATGTTTTCCCATCTGACATTCCTTGCAAATTGTGTTAGAAGGCTTCACTAGCTTAGGTAGATCTCTTACTACTTGAGTGGAATTTACTTTGACAATTTTATCAAAATTCACATGACACAGCCTCCTATGCCATAACCAGCTTTCATCTACTTGAGAAATTAAACAACTTTCACTAGTAGTATTCAGGTGAAAAATATTACCTTTTGACTTTTTACCTGAAACAATTACATTTCCAAAATTTCCAAGTATCCTGCATCTTCCACCTTTGAACTGAAGATCATAACCCTTGTCCACCATCTATCCAACACTCAATAGGTTGTGCTTCAAGCATTCAACATAAAGGACATCATCAGTGTTATGCTTTCCACCAAGACAAATAGATCCTCTACCATGAATCACACCAGCATTGTTATCTCTAAATCTTACAACCCCAACTTCATATTTCTCTAGACTTACAAATTTGCTTTTGTCACTAGTCATATGATGTGAGCATCCCCTGCCAATAACCCATTCATCCTTTTCTTCAATTTGGGCTGCAAGAGATTTCTCAACTTTAGTAGATTTAATAACCATCAGACCATTTTCCTCGATAGCAAGGAACACCCATTCATCTTCATTTCCATTATCTTTATTAGACTCTTTATCAGACACTTCTTCTTCAACATAGTAACATTTCTTTTGAAATTTAGATTTGTTAGGCTTAGTCCTAGGAACTCTTTTAGGACACCTTGATGCAAGATGACCTATTTTATTGCAAGACAAACATTTAATAGGCAGCATTCCTTTATACTTACCTTGTCCTCTGCCTTCTTTCTTCACAATCAGTGCTTCCATCTCTTCTACTTCTCTCTCTTCATCTTCAAGTTGTTTCATTTCTTCCTCATAGTTGAATGACTTTCTGGAACACTTTCCTAGATCATATCTTTGCTTGTTTCTTCCAAATACAGTAGCCTTAACTGTAGTTTCAATCTTGGGAATAGATTCACCAAATTCACTCAATTCAAAGGTATCAGGTTTATCAATCACTATATCCCTTGTCACCTTTTTTACTGATATGAATTCTTCAATAGCATGAGCCTTTGCTTTGTAGGAGGGAGGCAATGATCTGAGTACTTTAGCTACAATTTCTTCCTCTTCTAGGGGACCATCGACACATCTAATACCCATCACAAATTCATTTACTCTTTCCATAAAAGAAGAAATATTTTAATCTTCAGCCATCTTCAAATTTTCATACTTGCCTTAAAAACTCTGTAGATTAGCAATCTTCACATGCACATCTCCTTCATACAAATTTTCTAGCTTCATCCAAATCTCACGAGCTATCTTCCGACCTATCACATTTTTCATTTTTGAATCTGTCAAAGCACTCAAAAAAGCTTCAATAGCCCTGATATTATTCTCAACTTCTTTAATCTCATCAGTAGTGGAAGGACCATTCTGAGGAATAACATATCGATTCTTTGTAATCTTCCAGTAGGGTTCACCAATACACCTCAAATGACACTCAATCCTGGCTTTCCACAATGAGTAGCTTGTTCCATCAAATCTAGGACTTTCCTTCTTCTATGATGCCATCTTAGATCACCTCAAGTTTTTAAAATTCTTCAGTGGATCCTGCTCTGATACCAATTGTTAGAAAAACAAGGACAAACAACTAAGAGGGGGGGTGAATCAGTTGTCACAAAATATTTATACTTTTCAAACTTAACTTAATCTTAGATCTGATGAATGAACAATAAACCATGAACAGTCAACACATTAGAAGCACAGAGAACACCAAAAATTTTATGTGGAAACCCTTTTAGGGGAAAAACCATGGTGGATGTTAGTCCATAGTATTATACCCTGTTAAAAGTATAATGGAAAATAATGGGAATGCACATGCATTCAGGAACACTGCCTAGAGCTCACTGCTCAAATATAAAAGGGCTCACTGCCCAACAATATAAAGAAACTTAGATTAGATCCACAAGGTATGAACTGAGAAAATAGCTTCTGCAAAAGCCTGATTATAGTTCTAGTTAAGCACATAAATACTTCTTCACACTTCACTCAAACTTCTTCACACTCTGCTCTACAATCAAATGAATACATCACTATTCACACACTTTCTCTTCCTCACTTCACACACACACTGTCTTCGCACAAAAAACCATTCTTATATATCCACAACTTGGATTTACATCAACAACTTCATCGGCCAAAATATAAAACAAGTTTACAATGTTAGCCCAAATTTACAAATAATTTTTTAATGTGGACCCAACACCGTCAGCCAATATTATGATGTGACCCAAAAAAATATCCTCAAGCACACCAAACATTCAAATTTAAATCTCCAAGGATATGCAACACATTACAACCATCATGTCGGCCAAGAACATGAAAACTTGAACATACACAAGAAAAATCTTTGACCACGAGAACACAGATGTACAACAAGGATAGAGAATGATCTAGAAGCATCCACAATCAATAAGAACTAATAGAGAAGCATCTACAACAACAAAAATTACCAGAAATCACATAAAATTCAATTAGGAACACTGACATAGACCACAAAAACACTATCAGAACATAGCTTTCCATAACACGATCAAATCATCACGCTGACCGCTAAAACTTTTGGTAGATGATCTAGATACTCACAACAATAAACCCTTTATTCCACAACAACTGATATTCAATGTACATAAAAAAACACCTTCTTGGCCTACACTGTTCCATTGGCAACCTACAACTCTTCAACAATTTTCTCAACATCCTCAACATATACAACCTTCAATACAATCAATGCTAATAGTGTTGAAATCAATGACAACCACATATTAGCAACACAATTACAGTATCCAACAACTACTACATTGGCTTCTTTAATTTCCTCAAAACTATTCTTTCATTCTCTTGACTAGCTAAAACTCACATTCTTCTTCAACATGGCAATAAGGGGCTTCAAAATATTTTCTACATCAGGTATAAATCTCCTTACAAAATTGATCCTACTAAGGATACTTTGCAACCCCTTAATACTAGGTAAAGGTAAAGCAGGAATGGCACTCACTCTTATCCACTTTTTGGTCTTGAAATAGAGAAAACACAAGCATGTTATAATGAAACGTGCTCGTGTTATGGGTTGGTAGTGATCGATCCTAGGCTTGACTATTACCAAGCTAAAACGTGAGTGCATTATAATGTGCTCACATTATGGTTTAGCTTCCACAAAATACTAGCACATTATAACATGATCACATTATGTGAATGCTTTCACAAAACACAAGCACATTATAATGTGCTCACATTTTTTGTTGTATTGAAAAAAAAATCTTTCTTTTTTCTTTGTCTTTCTCTTTCACCTTGTCATTCAGTGAAACTATATACATGAAATGAAAATTTAATGCAAGTATAAGTTGTTATTTACATATGAAAATTTACTTTCTTATACTTAAGTTATATTTCATGTATATAGTTTTAGGATGTTTGAGAGTGGTTTTGGATCTCTAAGAGTTATAATGAAAATTCTAGTTTTTTGGAAGATCTTATAATTTTTCAAACTTACTCAAATTTCAATAATCATGTCAAATTTCAGTAATCAGTATGTTGAATTTTAGTAATCAATAAGTTTTATCATCCTTCTCTCTCTATGTCACTCATTCTTTATCCCTAACACTCTAGACCTTTCTCTCTCTCATTATCTCCATCCCTTTATCTGAGTCTCTCCCTTAAGCTCAAAAAATACCTCTCTCTCTCTCTCACTCAATTCATCTCTCCCTCATCTCTCTCTTTGTTTCTCTCTATCTCACCTCTCTCCTTCCCTCTATCTCCCCTCTCCCTCTCTCTACCTACCTCTCCCTCCATCACCCCCTACATCTCTCTCTATTTCTCTCTATCTCACCTCCCTCTCTCACCCTCCATACATCTACCTCCCTCTCTCATTTCCTCTCTACCTACCTCTTCATTCATCATTACCTACCACTCTATATCTACACCTATTTATCTCATCTCTCTCCCCCCCTCTCTCTCTACACCTCTACCTCCCTCCCTCCCAACTCTCTATCTACCTCTCCTTCCCTCTCTACTTATATTTATCTCCCCTCTCCCTCTCTCTACCTATGTCTCCCCCCATCACTCCCTACCACTCTCTCTACACGTCTCTATCTCACCTTTGTATCCCTCTATACCTCCTTCCCTCTCTACTCTCTCTCTCCTCTTTATCCATCTACCTACCTATCCCTCCCCCCTCTCTGAGCTCCATATCTCTCTCTATCTAACACTTCCTCCCTCGCTCTCTCCATCCTTCCCTCTCTCCCTCACCCCCTCTCTCTCCCTACCTGCTTCCTTTCTTATCTACTTCTCTCTATATTCTCTCTCCCTCTCTCTACTTACCTCTCCCTCCATCAATCCCTCTCTCTCTCACATACACACACATACATGTTGGAATATGAAGTCAATTTTATTGTTATTCCAATAGTGACGAATAGTTGACATATAGAACTAGTATTCATGGTATGTGTCCAACGCGGACGGAGGCCTATTATTCAACCAAAGGTTGAAGTGATGGGGGGTACTAAGGGGCTGTCAAAGGATAGCATGGCCAGAGCAACAATCCAATTATTTCTAGCAGATTCAGTTCTATTCAATGCTACAAAGGAGAAAACTGCACATGACTTGTGGACTAAGCTTGAAAAGTTGTATGAGACAAAGTCATTGGCAAATAAAATTCTATTACAAAGCAAGTTGTATAATTTGAGAATACATGAAAATTCATCTATCATAGATCATCTAAGTGATTTCAACACATTGACAAGCAAGTTGGTTTTAGTGTGAGAAAATTTATAGAAGAGGATAAGGTAACAATTTTATTGTGCTCATTGCTTGAAACTTGGGATCAACTGGTTATGGCTCTTAGTAAATCAGCTTTGAGTGGGAAATTGGTCTTTGAAGATGTTTTGGCTGCTATAATTTTTGAAGATTCTAGGCGGAAGACATCTCACAGATCTTCTAATGAAGCTCTAGTTTCAAAAAGAAAAACTCGGGAAAGAGGAAATACTGAGCATGGACAAACTAGGTCCAAATCCAAGGGGCAAAAAAGAGTAAAATAATAGAATTGTGGAAAAAATGGACATGTCAAAAAGGATTGTAGAGAAAGAAAAGAAAATTCTACTTCACAGGCATCTTAGGCCAACATAGCTAAAGTTCAAACACAATTGGATGGCGGAGAGGTATTAACTACTAACCTGAGAGCTTCTTTACTTCATGTTTGGATTCTTGATTTTGGTGCCTCGTTTCACATGACTCCACACAAAGATTGGTTTTTTTCTTATCCATCATGTGATGGAGGTATGGTTTACATGGGAAATGATAACCCCTATGAAGCTATTGGTGAAGGTGACATAAGAATCAAGATGTTTGATAGAATGGTAAGGACTATTCAACATGTTAGACATGTACCGAGATTAAAGAAAACTATGTTGTCTCTTAAAGTCTTTGATGAACAAGGTTATCGATTCAGTGGTGAAAACAGTTGTGGTGTGTTGGTTGTGCTAAAGGGAGAAAAGGTTGGTAATATCTACAAGTTGGTTGGGGAAACTATTAGTGGAGAAGCTACAGTGGCATCTAATGAAGAAACAAACTCAATATCAACCTAGCATCAATGGCTAGGTCATATGAGTGAATGTGGTCTCAAGGTACTACTAGATAGAAATCTTCTCGTAGGTGACAAATGTAAAGATTTAAATTTTTATGAACATTGTTTATTTGGAAAGAAAAATAGACTGAGTTTTTCTAGAAGTACTACCAGAAGTAAAGATGTGTTAGAATTAATTCATTCAGATACTTGGGAAGCTCATGTTACATCTATTGGTGGTTCATCATATTTTGTTTCATTTATAGATTATTCTCATAAGATGTGGATTTATCTTCTCAAGAAGAAGTCTGAAGTGTTTTTTTATTTTAAGAAGCTTCAAGCTCTGGTAGAGAATCAAAAGCGTAAGACTATAAAATGTCTAAGAATAGATAACAGAAGAGAATTTTGTTTAGGAGAGTTTAACTAGTTTTGCAGTGAGTCCGGTATTGTAAGGAAATTAATAGTTGCTAGGACACCACAATAAAATGGAGTTGTTGAACGCATGAACCCTAAAATTATGGAGTGAGCCAGATGTATGTTGAGCACTTTTGGTTTAGAGCAGAAATTTTAGGCAAAGGTGGTTTCTATAGCCTGTTTCTTGATCAATAGATCACCGACTACAACTCTTGATAATAAAATCCCTAAAGAAGTATCGATAGGTAAACCTATTGTTTATTCTTTTCTTCGTGTATTTGGATCTGATGCTTATGCTCATATTCCTAAAGAGAATAGAAGTTGGACATGAAGTCTACAAAGTGTATTTTTCTTGGCTATGTAGAATATACAAAAGGGTACAGGTTGTGGGATACTACTCCCCACAAGGTTATAGTTAGACAATATGTTTATTTTAATGAAAATTCAATGCAAAGAGGTAAAGAAATACAAAGTACATAAGTTATTCTAGTTGAGGTGGAAAGTTATCATGATAATCTATAGGTACCAGATAAAAATAAACAAGGTGAACAAAAACCAAATATGCCACAGGGTGATATATTACACCTTGTAAGGAGGTCCACTAGAGTATCCAAAGGACCTGAAAGGTATTATCCTACTTTTAATTCTACTTATGCATTACTAACATTGGTGAACCCAGTTCATATCAGGAAGCCTGTGAATCTAAATGTGTAAGTAAGTGGAGAGTTGCCATGGAAGAGGAGATAAAAGCTCTTCATAAGAACAAGACATGGGAGCTTGTACCATTGCCTAAGGGGAAAAAAGCTATTGGGAACAAGTGGGTCTTCAAAATGAAAAAATACAAATAATAATTTAGAGAGGTATAAAGTCTGGTTGGTGGCTAAGGGGTATGCACAAAAGTTTGGTATTGATTTTGACAAAAAAATCACCTGTTGTATGGTTAAGTACTATTAGAGTTGTTTTAGCTCTATTTTCTAGTTTTGATTTGGAGTTAGAACAGTTAGATGTCAAAATGACCTTCTTGTATGGTGATCTTTTAGAGGAGATTTATATGCAGAAACCTTAATGTTTTGAGGAACTTGATATAAGGAGAATCTTGTTTGTAGGCTAAGAAAATTGTTGTTGGTTTAAAACAAACACCAAGGTGTTGGTAAGAGTGGTTTGATTCCTTCATGATGAGTTTGGGTTTTAGCATATGTGAGGCTGATCATTGTGTCTATTTTCATAGGTATGATGAGAACAATTTTATTATATTACTTCTATATGTTGATGATATCTTGGTAATAGGTTCCATCATGAATGGGAGTAGTCTTTAGGTTAATGGGTATGTGGATGCAGATTTTGGTGGAGACAGAGATAAGAGAAAGTCCACTATAGGTTATTTTTTCTCCTTAGTTGGAGTTGTTAGCTAGGTATCAAAGTTACAAACAGTGGTGGCATTGTCTACTAATGATGCTGAATATATGGCAACAACACATGATAGTAAGGAGGCAATAGGGCTTCATAGACTTTTGGGTGAGTTGCAAGTAAAGAAGGATAATATGGTGTTGCATTATGACAACCAAAGTGCTTTACAGTTTGCATGAAACTCAAAATATCCTACTAAAACAAAGCATATTGATATTCAATACCACTTTATACACGAGGTAGTGGAAGAAGGAAAAATATCTCTAGCCAAGATATAAACTGATGTAAACCTAGCGAATATTATGACGAAGCCCATTGGTAGAGAGAAGTTCATCTGGTGTAGAAATTCTCTAGGATTGTATATTACTTGATGATAGGAAACATTGGCATTGGTCTTTCAATATGAGGATTTATTCGCACGAGAGGAATTTGACTTCAAGTGGGAGATTGTTGGAATATGAAGTCAATTTTATTATTATTCTAGCAACCATATTTTCTATAAAATTTTTGAAGATTCTTGCAATTGTGAATTTCTTGAGAAATAAAATACAAAAGATCTTTGCCCATAGTTTTTTCCTAGTATAATTCTATAAGGTTTTCCACGTAAATATTGTGTTAATATTATGCTTATTGTTTTTCTCTATTTTTTGCATAGAAATTTTCTTACAATACACACCTTTGTGTTGCTCCATACCTCCCCATTCTTAATTACTTCTCTCTCACACATTTGTCTCCCTCCCTCCCTCCTTCCCTCTCTCTACCTCTCCCTCCCTCCCCCTTATTTCTATCTCTCCTCCCCATATCTCTACTTGTCTCTACCTATCTCTCTTCCTCCCTCCCCTCTTTCACTATCACTCTTTCCTTCCCTCTCTACTCTATATCTCACCATTCTCTCTCCCTCTCTCTTTACCACTCCCTACCCCCTCCTTTACTCTCTCTCCCTAATTATCTCTATCTCACCTATCCCTCTTTAACTCTCCCTCGCTCCCCCCTCTCTCTCTCCCACCCTCTCTCTTTCCTTCCCTCTCTCTCTCCCTCTCTTTCTCTACACCTCTTGATCTCACCTCTATCTCCTTCCCTCTACTTACATCTCCCTCCCTCTCTATCTCTCTTGATATTACTCTCCCTCCCTCCCTCCCTCTCCCTCTCTCTCTATGTTTCTCTCTATATCACATCTCTATCAACTCTCTCACTATGTCCCGACCTCCTTCCCTCTCTACTTCCTCTACTTATCTCTCCCTCCATCACTCCCTCTCTCTCTCTCAGACTCATCCCTCTAGAGATAAGGAAAGATAGAGAGAAATGAGGAGAGGGAGGGAGGGAGAGGAGAGATAGAGAGTAGAGAGGGAAGGAAAGAGTGAGAGAGAAATATGGGGGAGGGAGAGAGAGAGTATATATGGAGAGATAGAAAGGGGAGGAGGGAGGGAGAAGTAGAGAGATAGCATGGTGAGATAGAGAGTGGAGAGGGAAGGAGAGGGAGAGAGAGAGAAGAGAGAGAGAGAGAGAGAGAGAGAGAGAGAGAGAGAGAGAGAGAGAGAGAGAGAGAGAGTAATATCCCTTGACAATTCTAACCTCAAAATGTTGATTAGAGGCTCAAGGAATATCATCAAACACTTTACATACAACCTCTTTACTTTTTTTTGCATTTTAGTCTGATTATGATTGCTTGAAATGATGTCAAATGGGATTTTGAATGCTTGCAAATGATGCTTAAACCACTATGATATAAACTGAAATAATATGCAACATATTTTGTATTTTCAAATGCATATAAATGGCTTAAACTAATGCAAATCATAACCTACAGCAAATTGACATTTTTTCAAACACTTGGCATGCATACTAATGTACTAATCATGAAGAATATAAGCATGCACATTACATAAAATATAGGACCTGCAACTTATCACTCCTTTATTGAGATATACTATCTAATATAATGCTGATATCAATGGCCAAGACTCTTGGCTTTACAATTTTATGCAACTCCTAAAATCTGAGTACAAATGGCAACCATTAACATTATTCTATATGCATATACATGAATCTAATGACATGAGGAACCTGATTGGAAGGTGTGCCCATGCTTGGTGAGGATGTAGCAACCTTGAAACAATCCAAAAGTTCCTTCCTTGAACCAAATCAACCCTCACACCAAACCACCCCTGTTCTAATTTGTATCTTCAATAATAAATTAATGTGGCCCTTAAATGTCTCCCAATAGCTCCAAAATTCATTTCCATGCATCAAGGAGTGGAGCACCCAAATGCCCATAAAGAATCAATGCCTCCATAGCTTGGTATGAGTGAAATCATGAGGTTTCTATCTACTACATTATCACTGTAACATGCTAACAACAATTCCTTTATTCATTGCTTCCAAGCCTAAAATCATCTTATAACATGCCAATATAATGATGCCTTCAAATTGCAAACAATATTCAATGCAATCCCAATCGATTTGCCTCCAAGGATGTACTATGTAGCTTCAAGACAATATTGAATTCCTCCAAATGCTTCAATAAGCTGATATGCAATCTTTTTCACCAAAATTTTGTCAAAGGACACAAAATTTGCAATGAAGCAAAAATTGAACTTTTGAAGTGAAGCCCACAATGAAGCAATAATTCAGCTAATACTTCACAACCTCAAAATTGCATAACCAATGAGATTTTTTGTTCCTAATGGCTGGAAATGGCAAAAAACCTAGTTGGCTTCCTCACCAAACAATAACATCAAAGAAAATATCAATTCCTGGATGAATAAATCTTTGTTTACCCTCTTAATATACTTTTTCTCCACATGAGGTCGGCCCTTCTAGAATCTTCTTTTATTTAATAATATAATATTTGCACTTTACAAATATTAAAATGTGACCATATAATATAAAGTGAAAATATAACATTATAACATAACATTAAAATGATAATTATTATTAAAGTTACCTTTAATAATAATTAAATATTATATCTTAAGAAAACTCCTTAATTCCCCAATTCAACTGAATCCAGGAAATGGAAACCATCAATTGACTAGATATATGCCACAAAGGACCTCATAACCATGCTCATTAGCCTACAATGGTCAACTGATAGGCTAATCCTGCCGAGAACTGATGCTCATGAAAATGGGGACATTACAGTCCACCCTCCCTGAAATTGCTTGTTCCCAAGCAATCTCCACTACAAAGAAAATCCACTCCTCAAAAATCCCAAAAGAAGAACTATGAAATGTCCTGCACATCCCCAACTAACTCTTTTAGCACTAGCAACCACTATTGTGCAAAAATAGACAACATACCAACTGTCCAATGCATGTGCATTGAAACTGTGCATCAAACTCAACTCATATACATGTGAACCAAGAGCGAAGCTGCAATAAATCCACACCATGTGTATGCTACAATACTCACTAATGAACCATGACTAGAACCCTGATGCACATAAAGGATCCCACCACACACTAGAGAGTGTCCAAAAATATATACATGGATCCCAAATCTAGAATAGAATCTCGTTGAGAAGACCATCCTCAGACTTCTTCTGCTCAATACTGATCCCAACTTCACCATGCCAAGAGTGGTGAAGAAATCCACTAGGACCCAACCAATACACAATTCCAATCCTGTCACCACCTAGATCCCAATATAAAGAGTACTCACATCCATCCATCATAAGGAAGTAAGAATATCCAGAAGCATTTTCTACACCATATCTCTCTCTATTCTTTGTCAAACTCCCACGGATATGCTGACTAATCAAGCCAGCCTGCCCACTACCACAACAACCTCCAGGAAGCATTGTCACCCATTGAAACCTAGTAGTGGAAAACTTTTTCATGTACACACCAGCATGATGGTAATCCAACCTATGATCCTTCAAGTAATCCCTTGTAAAAAACTAAGTCGAGTACTTGCAACCTCTAGTCTCAACTTTTGAAGATGGTAACTCTGAGTACAAAAAGGGTTTGCTTCCCTCTACTGCGCAAAAAGAATCAAAATACAAACTCTCTATCCCATGTGCACAAGGACTACGTATCAAAGACATATTGTGTATAGGTGGATCAAAGGAAAATTTGTAAGCACTCCTCACCATGTACACACTGTTAAACTCCTTTGTGAGCCCAATTTGGAATCTCAATGCACTAGAAAGATCCCAAACATTGTGATTATCACCCAACTCTGAACTCATTTCAAGAGTGTGATCAACATCCACATTGAAGAGTGGATTATCATAGACTAAATCAACATTCAACTCAAACAATGGATTATTCACAAATTGCACAATCACTCCATTTTGATTTGAATCACCATAGCTCACTAACTAACAAGCAACATCGTGTGTACTATCAACTTCGCACACAATATCATCCAAGGTACTGCTGCTATGTACCTCATAGGATGGCTCAACTAGAAAGGTAGAAGTTTTTGTTATGACAACATCTTCACACACTTCCACTGCCAAAGCCACTGCATGTCCATCCAAAGCATGATCCTGGGTTTCATTTCCAATAAATAATTTATTTTTTTGTTTTCGAAGGTCTGATTTGAAAAAGCAGACTCATCATGGCATAAATCCACATCACACAATTTACCATTAGTACCCAATTCTTGAGTCCCTTCATGTGAAAACTCAATAGGATCATTTTGCAGATGTGAAATCACTATTGTCCTAATGTCTCCTTGAGTCAAATCAGCATGTCTATCAAATTCATCATATAAATTTTTGCATACGTCATCAGAACTTGAAGACACCAAATCATTCTCATGAAGAGTTGTATCAACCATATGTGAATATAATTCATGGGCTATGGTGTGATATTCCTTCCTTGCACGCTCAATCTTGTGGTGAAGACTCAGGTGCAGGTCCATGTAACTCTTGAAGGAACAATTCTTCTTAACACATTGAGGAAGAGTGATATACTCCTCAAACATGCTAATCACTACCTCTTCTTTGTTTTGGGGTGTTAAACCTTTGTTGGTATGAAGTGAAATTGATCCTTTAGGTAGTCCAAAATTTGAGAGTGTATGCTCTAAACACAACAATTCATGACTAAGCTTGTATTTTGTTTTTTCAATTTATTTCCATGCCTAATTATTGATAAACAACTTTTCCATGATGACACTTTCTGTTGTCCAAACTGAAAACCAATTCCAAACTAACTTATGCACAAAATATTTTCACACCAACTAAATGAAATCATTACCCAATAGGCTGGTAGGAACTTGGCTCTGATACCACTGCAATATTCCTTGACAATTCTGACCTCAAAATGTTGATTAGAGGCTCAAGGAATATCATTAAACACATTGCATACAACCTCTTTACTTGTTGTTTTTGTGTTTTAGTCTAATTATGCTTGCTTGAAATGATGTCAAATGTGATTTTTAATGCTTTCAAATGATGCTTAAACAACTATCATATAAATTGAAATAATATGCAACATATTTTATATTTTTAAATACATATAAATGGCTTAAACTAATGCAAATCATGAACTACAGCCAATTGATATTTTTTCAAACACTTGGCATGCATACTAATGTACTAATAATGAATAATATAAGCATGCACATTACATCAAATATAGGACCTGCAACTTATCACTCCTTTATTGAGATATATATTGTCCAATACAATGCTAATATCAATGGCCAAGACTCTTGGCTTTACAATTTTATGCAACTCCTAAAATCTGAGTACAAATGATAGCCATTAACATTATTCTATATGCATATACATGAAGAAAATAACATGAGGAACCTAATTGGAAGGTGCACCCATCCTTGGTGAGGATGTAGCAACCTTGAAACAATCCAAAAGTTCCTTCCTTGAACCAAATCGACCCTCACACCAAGCCACCCCTGTTCTAATCTGAATCTTCAATAATAAATTAATGTGGCCCTTAAATGTCTCCCAATAACTCCAAAATTCATTGTCATGCATCAAGGAGTGAAGCACCCAAATTCCCATAAAGAATCGATGCCTCCATAGCTTGGTATGAGTGAAATCGTGGGGTTTCTATCTATTGTGTTATGATTGTAACATGCTAACAACAATGCCTTTATTCATTGCTTCCAAGCCAAAATCATCCTATAACATGCCAATATAATGATGCCTTCAAATTGCAAACAATCTTCAATGCAATCCCAATCGATTTTCCTCCAAGGATGTAATATGCAGCTTCAAGACAATATTGAATTCCTCCAAATGCTTCAATAAGTTGATATGCAATCATTTTCACCAAAATTTGGCCAAAGGCCACAAAATTTGCAATGTAGCACAAATTAAACTTCTGAAGTGAATCCCACAATGAAGCAATAATTCAATTGATATTTCACAACCTCAAAATTGCATAACCAATGAGAGTTTTCATTCCTAATGGCTAGAAATGGCAGAAACCCTAACTAGCTTCCTCACCAAACAATAACATCAAAGCAAATATCAATTCCTGGATGAATGAAGCTTGGATGACCCCCATCTTAATATACTTTTTATCCACATGAGGTCGGCCCTTCTAGAATCTTCTTTTATTTAATAATATAATATTTGCACTTTACAAATATTAAAATGTGACTATATAATATAAAGTGAAAATATAACATTATAACATAACATTAAAATGATAATTATTATTAAAGTTACCTTTAATAATAATTAAACATTATATCTTAAGAAAACTCCTTAATTCTCCAATTCACTGAATCCAGGAAATGGAAGCCATCAACTGGCTAGATATATACCACAAAGGATCTCCTAACCATGCTCATTAGCCTACGAAGGTCAACTGATAGGATAATCCTACCCAAAATTGATGCTCACAAAAATGGGGACATTACAGAGAAGGAGAGAGGAAAGAGGCAGAGGTAAATATGGATAGATGAGATAAAGATAAGTAGAGAAATAGAATGGTGAGATAGAGAGGAGAGAGGGAGAGAGAGGGAGAGAGAATAGTGAGATAGAGATAAGCAGAGAGAGGGGAGATAAATATAGGTACAGGGAGTGAGAGGTAGTGAGAGAGGAGAGATAGAGAGAAGTGGAGAGGGAATGAGAGAGGGAGGCAAGGAGAGGTAGGGGAGAGAGAGGGTGAGATAGAGGTGTAGAGAGAGGTGGTAGGGAGTAATGGATGGATATGTAGTTAGAGAGGGAAGGAGAGAGGGATGGAGAGGTATTGAGGGAGAGAGGGAGTTCGGAGAGGTGAGATAGTGATCAATAGAGAGAGTGGTAGGGAGTGATGGAGAGGGGAGATAGAGAGAGAAGTAGAGAGGGAATGAGAGAGGGATGGAGAGAGAGAGAGAGAGGGAGGGATAGTTATGGAGCTCAAGGAAGAGAGAGTCAAATAAAGGGATGGAGATAGTGTGAGAGAGAGGTCTAGAGTATAATGGATAAGAAATGAGTGAGATAGAGAGAGAAGTATGATACAACTTGTTGATTACTGAAATTTGGCCTCCTGATTACTAAAATTTGATATGTTGATTACTGAAACTTGACTGTTTGAAAAATTATGAGATATTCCAAAAACTAAAATTTTCATTATAAATCCTAGAGATTTGAAACCACTCTCAAACTGATTTTAACACTATATATATGAATTAATGATAATAAATTTCCACAATCCATATTGTTCTATAAATTTTTTTATGGATTTGATTGTGTTAAAGCTTTTTTCACCAACGTTTTGGATCACACTCTGTGATCCATCAAACATGATGGTAGAGAGAAAGAGGATAAAATGGTTGATTTCAGACTTGGAGCAACTAAAAAAAGAGAGGGAAAGGGGAAGGATGCACACTATTCTAGGTTCAAGGTCAAACCAAGCAAAAGAAACCCCCAAAAAATTGGCAAGAAAACCACATTAATTTCATGTTAATGAACAAAGGCAAAAGCAACACCAACCTAAATAAAACTCAACAAAAATAAAATAAAGGTTAAACACCTACTAGATCAAAAGGTTCAAATATTATATACTAACAAGAAAGATATAACTAAAGGTAAACAAGGAAAAAGAAAGAAACAAGAACAAAACAATTAAAGGAAAAATAGAAGCAAATGACTAGAATTAAAATAAAAATGTAAGGAAATAACTAAAAAGAAATAGTTGAAGGAAAGACTAATTAAAAGAGAATTATCTATATGGATATAATATATCAAAATAACATTAAGATATTTAATATATATATAGATATATAACTAATAATATATTAATAACAAGACAAAATTTGGAGATATCTATATATCTCTAATTAATAATATAGATATCTTAAATAGATATATTAAATAATTTAGAAATGAAAAATGAAAATCACATATATTACAAAATGATGGCTATAGTTGAGCTCATTCTCTAGATTATTAATATCATTATTGCCTACTTTGTTGTCATATGCTTTGTGGGTGTTGCCTCACTTGTTTTCTTTTTAATGGTCATCTCTTTTTCGGGGTTTCAATTTATGGTGAATGTGATCATGGGGGGTGACCGTAGTAGGATCGAGCCCCATTCCTATGCAAGATGAAGGAAGGATCATAAAATTTGGAGGATTTGAGAGCATGGGAATTTCACGCCTTTTCTAGAAAGGATACATGGCCATGATCCTAAGGCCTCAACAAATTTTTTTAGCTATTGACATAATCATAGATTATAGGTTAGGGGAATATAGTTTGTGATTAATGGGGAGTTTATTGCTTCCATTGTTGGTTTGTCATCAGTGGGTCATAAGTTCTTCAAGGAGAGGAAGAGTAATGAGGACACCATCAACTAGTTCTTCAAAGATGATGAATAGAAGAAGTTGATTAAGATGCCTTTTTGGGGTTATGAATATACGTCTCTGAAGAAAATTTGGGTTGATGTAGCAGAGGTCATCATGCAATATGTTACCCTAGATGGTCAGTTTACTACAATTTTAGGCCACCATTTTGCTTTGTTGAATCATTTCAGACATGGGTTATATATCTTGTTCCCTTTCTTTCTTTTGTCTTCATTGGAAATGTTAGTGTATGCTCATCTAAAAAATAGGAGGGCTTCAGTTCTCCATGAGGGCCTCATACTACTCATGATGGAGCATGTGAGAGCCCTTATCTCTACCAAGACAATTAAAGGTAAGGAAAAGGCTATAAGTGAATAATCCCTCTTGAATGGTTTGGATACCAGTGCTACTGGTGAGGAGGAATGGAATGAAGAGGACGAGGGTGGGTCTTTTTCCCCTATGACGACTCCTAAGAAGAGAAAGAAGGGAAATCTCAAGGGGAAACGTGCTACTAAGAAGATTGTTTTATAGGAGTTAGAATCCCATTCTACTAGAAATGATACTAATGCCATTTCTAGTGGTTCCCATTCTAAGGGAAATGATGAGTTTAATGGGTGGTATTCTATTGCGGAAAACCGTAAGGAGGAGGGCCTTTCCTGATAATGTTGAGGACAAGCCAAGGTATTTCTATGAAGGACATCCAAGTGAATTGCAAAGTTGAATAAATAGGTTGAGAAAGATGATTTGAAGGGTACCAAGGACCAGGGTAAGGAGAAGGGTGTTGTGGATATTGCTATTGAAATCAATGACTCCCCTATTCGACAGTCACCTAGTGTGGAGCTTTTTGGTGGGAATTCTATGCATGAGGATGAGAGGGTTAATTTAAATCTTGGAAAGTCAAAGCCACTAAAGGTGAATCCTATCTCTAAGGATTTCTTGTATCTAAACGACTATAATATTTCAATGTTTGAGCTTCTAGACATGGATTGTGTGGGGGCTACAAGCACGTTCAAGCTAGCCAAGTGGATATTGTAGGAATTTAATAGGGAGAATATAAAGATCAGGGGTCTAAAAGAGAATATGCAAAACATTTTGAAGGGTTCTTAGATATTTTGATTGAAAGACTCGTGGACTTAGAGTGATCCTTTATGGACTTTAAATCCTTGTGTGAATAACGCCTCTCTAAAATGGAGGCTAAGATCAATGAAACTAATGTGGACATCACGATGCTACTGCAAGTTAGCCACAATTCGGTCAAGAATAGTGTTGAATCTCTGGAGGTCATTTTTTGCAAGATAAGTCAACTAAGAGAAGATCAACTTTACTTTGTAGAGTTGATGGAGAAGGACAATTCTTCAAAGGGGAAGGGGAAGAAGGTCAAAAAGATGAGGCAAAAGGCCCATGTACAAGAGGTAGGGATAACTTGAGAAAAAACTTTGAGGAGAAGAAAAAACTGAAATGGACATGGTCAAACTGCATCGTAATCAGGAAACTGAGGTGGCTAACACCTTAAAGGACATGAAATAGTGTCCCTTTCTGTGTTTTTTTCTATTTCTATTTGTTTGTTGTTGGTTCTCTATTTTTTGGTTGATGTTTTGTTGTTGGATGTTGTTGGTTCAATATTTTTATCTATGAGAAAAAAAGATTTTGTTTTTTTTAAAGGATTTTGAGTCCCTTCAAAACTTTTTTTCTCCCTATAATAAAAACAATAAAAAAAGAACCAACAAAGCTCAAAAGAAACCACAAAAGAAGGGTGTGGAAGGAAGAGGGAAAAAAAAGAGAGGGTCAAGGGAGGACAAGAAAAAAAAGAGGAAGAACAAGAGAAGGGGAGGTTTCTAAACCCCACAAAATAAAAAAAGGAGTGGAGAAAGGCAAGGGGGAAGTTGGATAGGAGAGAAAAAATAAGAGGCCAAAAAAATGGATTCCCACCACACAGGAAAGGGGGAAGACATGCTAAGATTGAACAAGGTTACACAAATTGGAAAGCAAGGGCTTCCAAGCGTTGTTGAAACTCCACCCCTCATCACAATTTAGCTTAGAAGGATGGTTATTGATTTGAATGGCTTCCTTGAGTTTCTTCTTGAAAAAAATATCGTCTTTGCACAAAACTAAAGAGTGCCCTCTAAACATATGTGGTGCTTTGTTGAAGACAAGTGGTCAACTAGAGATGATTTGTAAACCCTCTCATGCTTGATGTTCACACTATGCTCTTTGATTCTTGTGTAGAAGGATCAACTAGTTTTTCCTATATATAAGGAATGTCATAAGAACAACTAATCGTGTAGACTCCAGACTCAAGCAATAAGTCTTTAGAATCCTTGAGAAAGGGGAGATGATGTTTCACAGTGGAATAAGGTTTGAAGGCACAATGGAGACCTTTTTAAAGAAGGGTCTTAGAGATTTTTGAGATATTCCCTCAATATAGGGGAGAGAGGTACTGAGGAGGAACAAAGGCTTGGTGGTTAAGGAGTTGGAATATAAATACACATTGGCTTGGTTAAAGGCTCTAGAGATTTTCTTGTTTTTGTATATATTCAAGATGAAGACTTTGCAAAGATGGTCAAAATCTTGGTCTACATTGTCTTCATCATAGATATAGAAGGCTCTCAAGGAAAGAGTTTTAAGGACACCACTTTTTTGGGATGGGTGGTGATGAGAAGAAGAGTGGAGGTAGAGATCAATGTGGGCAGCCATGTGAAAAACATGATGATTGAGGAATCCATCAAGGTTTTGATGAGAAATATTTCAAGGAAAGGAAGTTGGCCTTTTGATTCAATCTCCTTGGTAAAGGATATGCAATGGGCTATAATGTTGAGGTGAACATGGAACTCTTATATCTTATCTAGGACTTGAGGCCAACAAACATTAGTGTCATCCACATAACATTTTCACCATCTCGGTTTGAGGGGGAAGAGAAAATGGTAGATTGTTCAAAATACTCCATATAGAGGTTGGCTATGATTGGAGATAGAGGGAAACCCATAGCCACGCCATCAACCTGCTCATAGATGACATCTTGGAAAGAAAAGGAGGATCTCAAGCATAATTCTACAAGGGTTGGAATCTCAACATTGGATTTATGTTTAACAATCTCAATCGAGTCATGTATGGGAACCTTGGTGAAGAGACAAACCACATTGAAACTCACCAAAATGTCACCATTTTTCAAATTGAAATTCTTGACAAAGTGAAAAAATGGTCAAAATCCTTGATGTGGGATTCTAAATTACCAATGAGCAGGAGATAAAATTGGCTAGGAAGGAAGCTAATTTGTAAGTGGGAGAGCCTATGGTATCCACAATGGGTCTTAAAGGAATACCTCTTTTTGTGAATTTTAGGGACACCATAGACACAGGGAGTCATTTCTTTAGAGGGTAACAAATGCTTCTTGGTAGCCTCATCAAAGGACAAATGGGATAAAACATGCTTAACCTTATTTAAAATTTTGGAACATGAGTGTGATCTGAAATGTTGATGAAAAAGATTTAACACAATCAAATCTTGAAATAAATTTATTTATATACATGAAGTTTATTTCATGTATATAGTTTTACTAAATGACGAGATAGAGAAAGAAAATGAAAAAGAATAAAAGAGAAAAAAAATCAATGCAACACAAAATGTGAGCACATGATAATGCACGTGCACTTTGTGAAAGCATTCACATAATGTGAACACATTATAATGCGCTCATATTTTCTCTTGCTCTAGAAATTTTTTAGCCTTTGGCTTGGATTTTCCTTGGGATTCCAACTCAAAGGCTTGGAGTGACTTTCCAATGTTCAAAGACATATTTTTTTGTAGATTGTAAAAAAATTGACATAATCTCGAGTATACTCCCCATAAAGTTTGCACATGTTTCAATGCAAGTCAAAAAACACCTAGGTAAAGTTAATCTCTCTCTTAGCTATCTAACCATATAATTTTTTTCATATTTTGAGTATGTTATTGTTTTCATCTTTAATTTATTTTTTTGATGTATCCATTTTTTCTCAAAAACCAATGTTTGGTATTTTTCACTTTATTTTTTAATCATTTATTGAAATTTGAAATAAATTACATTTTTAGAAACTAGACTCTATTCTACACATGGTCAAGACAATAATATTTTTGATTAATTTATAAAAATGGGGGAGCACGCTCAATTTTTTGTATTTCAAGATGTGTCCACTTTCAAAATTAGTAAAAAAATCATATATTCATTAAAAAATTAGTAGAAAAATTAGGGATAATGTTAGCTAATTTCTCACTAAAGTGATTTTTGAAATACTATTTTTTAAAAAAATTAGGGGGGGCACACCAGATGCTATGTTACATTTCTTTGAAAAAATTGGACCAAGTTGTGTGGCCCCCCTTATGAACCCCTTAATCTCTAACATTTTTTTTTTTAAAAAGTAGTTTAAAAAGTAGATTTGGAACACTATGACTCTTATTTTCATTGCATCTTAAGACCTTGAGTGTAACTATCTTCAATTTGTCATCTAGGATCAGTCTTTCTTGATTTCAAAAAAAAAGTGGCCGCTTGAGAACCCTTTTCGGTCCCCCACCTTTATGCACTTACCCTAAAGACAAAATTGCAATAAGGTTTCCTCAAAAATTATTATGGGACCTCATTTTTATTACATGGAGGATGGTCAAACACCATCCACCACTTATCCCTGAAATTATTCCTTATTCCTTGGTAGAGGAACTAATAGATAAGTAACCTCTTAAAAGTGTCATGTATGGTTGCATTAGTTCTTGGGTCTGTGAACAATGGACACAAGTTGGATTTTAATAATTTTTGGTTTTATTTGTTTGTAGGATCATTTTTCACATAAAATCATCTTTTTCTTCCCTCTTGTTCGACCAAGTTTTTATTTTCCTACTCATGATACTATTTGAGAGATGATCAATTCTAGTGATTGGTGAGGGTAGACCGATGGGATTTTTTTCTTGATGGATCTCTCAACCTTCCAATTATTGCTTCAAGTTCTCTTTTTATTATTTTTGACTTTCCCTAATATATTTTCTTATGTCTTAGGAGGATTTCGAGATAATGTTGGAGGGCTTTGTTGTGGTTATTCTTCAGGAGGGTTTTCATCAATTGGTGAATGTGAGTTTTCATCAATTGGTGGGGCATTCTCAATTTTGAGAAATTAAAGAAAAACCACTCAAAAAAAAATTATATTCTATTTAACTAAATTTTTACATTAAAAACTAAAATTACTTACCTCTTCAACCTTGGAAACGTTGTGGAGAATTTTTGGTGGTGATTCAACATAGAAAATTGGTAATGAATTATCTATTGAATAACACAAACACTCTCTAGAAGGTTGTAAACTAAAAACTGTTGTTAAGAGGTCAAACTCAAATGAGCTTGTCCTCTTTTAAAGCAGGTACCTCCCTCCGACCCATAGTTGATACTATTAACTCCCCTACTTACAGATTGGCCTCCCATCTTGCCAAACTTATCTCTCCTCTCATTGGAAATTCAAGTTCCTTCATCAAAAATTCTTCCCATTTCATGGAATTCATCAAAGATAAAAAACTAGATGTAAATGATATTCTCGTTAGCTTTGATGTCGTTTCTCTCTTCACCAAAGTCCCCTTGCATGACTCAATTGAGCTTATCAAACAAAATACAAGCCTTGAAATTGCCTCCTTAGTTGAGTTATGTCTCAGATCAACCTTCTTTTCCTTCCAAGGTGTCATTTATGAACAAGTGGATGGAGTTGCTATGGGCTCTCCTCTTTCTCCCATTGTGGCCAACCTCTACATGGAGCACTTTGAAGATGTCGCCCTCCATTCGTTTCCCTTCAAACCTAAATGGTGGAAACGTTATGTAGATGACACCAATATATGTTGGTCCCATGGTTGGGAGAAGCTTGAAGAATTCCATTCCCACTTAAACAACTTATCTCCTCACATCTCTTTCACCAAGGAAATTGAAACTGACAACCAACTGCCTTTCTTAGACGTTCCTCTCTTCAAGAATGCAGATGGTTCGTTATCTCAGTCCATCTTTCAAAAATCCACCCACACTGACCTTTATCTTCACTCTTCTCACCATCATCCTAGCCAAAAAGCAGGGGTCCTCAAAACCTTGGTTAATAGAGCTCTCTTAATTTGTGATAAAGAGCACCTTGACCAAGAATTGGCCCACCTTACCCATGTCTTCTCCTTGAATGGATACAAAAAGAACCAGATCAACAGGGCAATCAACCAAGCCAAGGCTAGGCTCACCCTCAAGCCCATCCCAACTCCCCCTCCTTCCTTTCCTCTGGCAACCCTCCCCTATGTTGAGGGTATCTCCAACAAAATTGCCAAAATCCTTCTCAAAAAGGGTATCAATTGCACTTTCAAACCTTTTCGCACTGTAAGAAATCACATCCCTTCCTCCAAAGACCCCCTAGACCATTTCCTCAAATCAAGTGTCTATAAAGTGATGTGTTCATGTGGCACCCCCTACATTGGGGAAACAGGTCGTTCTTTCAACACAAGAATCAAAGAACATTGTGCCGACCTAAGTCACGACCAAATCTCTAAATCTGCTCTAGCTGAACACTCCGCTAAGACGAAGCATCACATTGCTTTAGAAAACACCAAAATCCTGTTCATAGAAGATAACTTCTTTAAGAGAAAACTTAAAGAGGCCATTGAAATCCACAACCACCCTTCCAACCTCAACTGGGATGGAGGTTGGGCTCTAAGTTTCTCCTGGAAACCCTTATTAAATAGCATCAATGTCATCCCCCCCAATCCTTCTTGATCCCCGCTTTCACTTCCATTTCCTCACCCCGTCTCTCCTCTCCTCTCCCGACCCCCCGTCCCATCCTCTCCTTGCTTGTTCCTTTTTTGGTTTTGTTTCCTTGTCTTTTAATTTCTCTCTGTTATAGACATATTTATGTTTTGGTGTTTTTATATATATACTTATATTTTTATGTGTATGTTGGTTGTATTGCTCTTCAATTATTTTTTATTATTACTTTTATTTACTTCTCATCTTCTCTATATTATCAACTTCCTTTTTACTTTCACTTTGTTTCGTTTTCTCTTGGTAATTTATTTCTCATCATTTGATTGTTGTTGTTAATTTAATTTTCATCTTTTGATTGCTTCATCCTTTATTTTTATTTATTATCTTTTTCTATTTACTTCTCATCTATTCTTTTATTTATTTATTATCTATTTCTATTTACTTTTCATCTTTAATTATTATTTATTATCTATTTCTATTTACTTCTCATCTATTCTATTATTTATTTATTATCTATTTCTATTTACTTTTCATCTTTAATTATTATTTATTATCTATTCTTTTTATTTCTCTTCCTTTCTATTTTATCATTTCCTTTTTCTCTTTCATTTTGTTGCTTCTATTATTCTATTTTATTCTATTTACTTTTCATCTATTATTACTTTTATTTACCTTTGTTACTTCTATTATTTACTTTCACTCTCTTTTCATCTATTATTACTTTTATTTACTTTTATTTACTTTTGTTGCTTCTATTTACTTTTGTTGCTTCTATTATTCTATTTTATTCTATTTACTTTTCATCTATTTTTACTTTTATTTACTTCTCATCTAATCTATATTATCAATTTCCTTTTTACTTTCACTTTGTTTCGTTTTCTCTTGGTAATTTATTTTTCATCATTTGATTGTTTTTGTTAATTTAATTTTCATCTTTTGATTGCTTCATCTTTAATTATTATTTATTATCTTTTTCTAAATACTTCTCATCTATTCTATTATTTATTTATTATCTTTTTCTATTTACTTTTCATCTTTAATTATTATTCATTATCTATTTCTATTTACTTCTCTATTCTATTACTTATTTATTATCTATTTCTATTTACTTTTCATCTTTAATTATTATTTATTATCTATTTCCTTTTACTTCTAATCTATTCTATTTTATCAATTCCTTGCTCTTTAATTGCTAATTAATTGCTCTTTAATTGCTCTTTAATTGCTCTTTAATTATTATTTATTTTTTAATTTTATTTACTTCTCATCTATTCTATTTTATCAATTTCTTTTTACTTTCATTTTGTTGGTTCCTTTTTGGTTTTGTTTTCTTGTCTTTTAATTTCTCTCCGTTATATAGACATGCTTATGTTTTGGTGTTTTTATATATATACTCATATTTATATGTGTATGTGTGGTTGTAGTGCTCTTTAATTATTTATTATTATTATTTTTATTTTCTTCTCTTCTACTCTATATTATCCATTTCCTTTTTACTGTCACTTTGTTTTGTTTTCTCTTGGAAATTTATTTTTCATCATTTGATTGTTTTTGTTAATTTATTTTTCATCTTTTGATTGCTTTTGTTAATTTATTTTTCATCTTTTGATTGCTTTTGTTAATTTATTTTTCATCATTAACAAGATTACTTTTGATTTATTTTTCATCATTTGATGGCTCTTGTTAACTCAAAAACTGGTTTTTTATAGTTTTTGAGTTTTCCATTTAGTCCCTTTCTCATGTGATTGTTTTTTGTTTCATTCATTTTTCATCATTTGATTTCTTTCGTTTTCTACTTGATTCCTTTACTCTTTGATATTTTTTGAGCTTTTATTATTCAGTCTTTTCTCTTTTATTTCTCCTTTACAATTTACTATTGTTTCTAGTGGTTAATTGTTTCCTTTCATCCATTATTATAACGGTGCCTTGTTTATTTACTTTTCAATAATCTTTAATTCTTATTTATTTATTTATTTTCATTTGTACTTTAATTTCTTATATTTATATTTGTTTTGTTTCTTCCTTATCTTTCTCATTATCCTTTGCTTATATAATTCAGATATATACTTAGGTTTTGTTGTTCTTATATATATATTTATATTTATGTTATGTTTTTGTGGGGAGCGTGCCTCTCAACCTTCCCAAAC
Organism: Sequoia sempervirens; assembly: GCA_007258455.2. Classification (NCBI taxonomy): domain Eukaryota; kingdom Viridiplantae; phylum Streptophyta; class Pinopsida; order Cupressales; family Cupressaceae; genus Sequoia; species Sequoia sempervirens. Next base: position 41,175 of record VDFB02373518.1, read on the forward strand.
CCCTCTTCCCTCTCCTTTATATCCAAGTTTGTCTGCTCTCTTTCATTCTCACTCTACTGCTAATCATCCTGATGATGGATCATGGAGTATGATCCGAAACGTTGATGATATAAAAATCACACACAGTTTATTCCAAAAATCTTGCATACTACTTGTCCTCTTTTATTTCTTTAAAGCAAACAAAACACAAGTGTGTTATAACACACTCACATTATTTTCACTAGGAGGAAAAAAAGTGGCATGAACACTTTTTGGTCCCGCATCTCCTTACACATACTTGATGACCTATTGTGGTACTTCTAGTTGGTGCGATTCTAGCAATTTTCCTTGACTCGCTCTTGCAATTTTGCTTGCTCATGCTACTAGAGAAATATATAAAGATATAAATAATGATGGATGAGACCCTCTCATGGACACTCAAGACCCCATTGATTGATCGTGGGAAAAATAATTTATAAGGATCCTCGTACTCGTCCATGTACTATTGTTGTAACGACCTACCAACTTTGTTTATGTTTTTATGCTTTGAGATTTAGCCTCAAATGGACTTTAGGAGTATGACTTATTCCACACACATTTTTTTAGTAATATGTGTAACATTATTTTATAAATGGCGATATAGAAATTTATTCACAAAAAAAGTATTCAAACTCTTGATATCCTAAAAGGTCGCATTTCATGTGGAAGCTTATGATTATGTCTACTTGTTTGCTAAAAGGTGAAAATTTCACAAGACATGACCAAACCCTAATTCTTGATATTTGGTATGTCTTTTCTGTGAGGATAGACCTACCTCCTTGTCTCTATATTCAAGTTTTGCATGTGCAAGTCTATTCAAAGGTATTATTGGCTCTTCATTTGTTCATGATGCTTTTTAAATTTGATTTTTGGAGCTCCTTGTGCACTCAAACTATCTCCCACCACTATGATTTACACTCATCCTATCAAAATTAGTAGATATTTGTTTGTACTCATGGATGATTTGGGTGATGTGTTTGGGATTGAGCTTTCATGAATTTGGGCTTTCTTGGCTTCCACTTATTTAGGTATGGTTTCCTTTGTTAAAAATTTAAAATATTGCAATCATTTATGACTAGGATTTTCTCCATGAATCCTATTTTTGATCTACCTGTACATTTAGGGGTTTTGGTAATTTTGAACTCATACATAGTTAAGGTATTTCTATTTATATTTCTTAATTTTGGTCAAGTTCTTTTGGTCAAAACCCTAATGATGTATGTGTTCCCTAGTCAGGGCTCTTGGATTCATACTTTGATCTAACTGAATCTACTATATATATGAAAACCCTAGTTGGCCTACTACATGCAAATGTCCATTTTAAACCTTTGTTATTATTTTATTTGAATTTGGCATATAAAAACCATATTTGATCTAACACATGAAAATGTTTATTTTAAACCTTAAAGCAGCTAGGTCACAAAACTCGGTATATTTCAAGTTTGTGGGGAATTTTATCCCTCACTTATGGGATGGAAGTTGTGATTTCAAACTTTAGACTTCAAGTTTTTGTGTAATTGTTTTCTTTATAATAATAAAAATAAAATTATAACTAATATCACAACAACACAATAGGCAACTAGCATCGAATTTGGCGCTGGATTTTAGTGTATTTTGACCACATGAGTTGGACAATTTGGTTGGCGTTAAACTTAGCGCAAACATGCATGGTCAGTTTGGTGTCCGTTTTTGCGCCGACTTTCCCACCGTTTTTAGCGTCATCACCAATTGTAGCACCGGGAAGTAAGGATGAAAATGGTGCTAAAATTGGTGCCCAATTTGGCTTCCAATTTTGCTTCCGTATCTACTCCCATTTTTGCTTCTAGTTTTGCTTCCAATTTTGCATCTAGTTTTGCTTCTAGTTTTGCCTCCAAGTTTGCTTCCAGTTTTGCATCCAATTTTGCTTCCAGTTTTGCATCCATTTTTGCTTACAAGTTTGCTTCCAATTTTGCTTCCAATTTTGCTTCCGATTTTGCTTCCAGTTTTGCTTCTGGTTTTGCTTCCAATTTTGCTTCCATGTTTGCTTCTGGTTTTGCTTCTAGTTTTGCTTCTGGTTTTGCTTATAGTTTTTCTTATGGTTTTGCTTCCAAGTTTGCTTCCGGTTTTGCTTCCAAGTTTGCTTTCATTTTTGCTTCTAGTTTTACTTCCAGTTTTGCTTCCACATTTACTTCCAGTTTTGCTTCTAATTTTTCTTCCAATTTTGCTTCCAAGATTGCTTTTGGTTTGCTTCTAGTTTGGCTTCCATTGTTGCTTGCCTTTTTGCTTCTAAAAATGCTTCTTTTTTTTCTTCCATTTATTAATTTAATATGTTTTATTTCAATTTAATTAGTTAAATATATCGTGCCTCTTAAATAACTCATATGATTATAGAGTAAGTAATTTAATTATTTTTTTAATTTTTTTTAGACTGCAGGAATCGGGTAGCACGACCCCCTATAAACTGTAGTGCGCCTGGTAAACTTTTTAACGTGACCGGCGGTGCTGGCGCGACACGCCCTCCAGTACCACGGGACGGGGGGAGACTAGAACTCATGATCAACAGAGCCGCAACGGAATTACTTAGCCAACCGAGCTAGGGCCCCCGCCCAAGTAATTTAATTATTTAACTCATATTATTAAATAACAATATAATTATTGTAACATGATCATCATCTATAATTAAAACAAGTGAATCAAATATCTATAATTTAATTGAATTTGACAACATCCATCCTGAGCAGTAAATTAAAATCATCATACATAATAAATATCCATCCAAAAATCATCGACCACTTTTAATATATATAAATTGACAAGTTAATACTGATAAGATCATCATCATATATACCTAAAACAAGTGAAAGTCAAATATGCCAGTACATAAAAAATATGTCAAAATTATACATGTCCAATAGTCGACATAAGTGAAAATGATACATGTACAAATGATATAAATAAAATTGATAAATTATGTAACTCAAATTGATACAAGTCAAGATGATACATTTCCAAATGATAGAGTGAAAATGATACATGTCAATATGATACAACTCAACAATATAGTACAATAGGATATGAAAATGATACATATGATAGTAATCATGAAAAGAGTCATCATAACGATATATCAACAATGATCCATGATGTAGTCTATATGATTATGAATGCCACTGGTTACTATCACCAATTGTCTCATCATCATCATCACCATCCTGATCATCATCATCATTGTCGTCATCGTCGTCATCATCATCATCATTGTCATTGGCCTCGATGTCTTCGATATCTATGTCATATCATCCTCTTCCATGTGATTTGTACTGGAAAAACCAATATTTTGTGGATCTATATCATGTTGAGGATCATCTTGATCTTCTGGAAGACCCGTGTTTTACAAAAAAAAACATTTAAAATAAAAATTTATTATTTATTTCATGCAATAATTTATTTTTCTATTATATATCTAATATTACAACATATGAGATGAAACATAATCATATTACATCATATCAAAGTGCACATACCATAATAAAATTTCAAAAAAGTTATAGCTAATAAGTGAGTTAGGACAAACTTTTTCAAAATCCAAATTTAGGTCACAACAGGACCAAAGCAACACGGTGGAAGAGAAAGATGATTGGAACCTGAGGCCCACCATAATGGACTGTGTGATTCGTCCAAGGAAGTTTAAGAGAGAGCTGGAGACGTATCAAACATTACGATGCAATTTCTTAGCCAGAGAAGGAGATGATTACTTGTTTCATTTCTATTTGTATAACCATCACAAGATAAAACCAATAAGTATAATGTTCAATTTTATGTGGAGGTAATGGATGTGTCCAAAAATTTAGAGGGCAAGAAGGCTGGTCGTATGATCCCGATGAAATTAAGGAAGAACAGAAAAGAGGGCCACAAAATAAACCAACATGAGTTTCAAGTTACCGGGCAAAGGCAGGAGCGTGGCAACCCTGTTCCAAAATATTTGAAGTTGAGTCAGAGTAATCACTTATTAGTGGAGATTGAGATTACAACCTGAGAGAGTAGGATCTGGGGAAAAAGGTATTTGATATGGCTATTTTTTTTCAAAATTTCAAGGTGATGTACTGGCTGACTTATTCTCAATCTTCACTTGATAAAACAAGGAATAATGAAATCCATGGATATAAATTATTATGAAAGCATAATGAACTTGAACTGGTGGCCAATTTTGAAGAGTATTGCTGATGATCCAAATAAATTTATTGAAGATGGTGGTTGGATATTTTTGAATATGGAAGCTAGTGATTCTAATTTTGATAATTCAGAAGAGTCAGCTCAAGGATATGAACCCTCTGATGTAGAAGAGGAATTAGAATCATATTTCATGTAGCCACCATCAAGAGTGTTACAAGCCAACAGGATGGAGGGAATTCTTATATAAGGATAATTTTCAATGTTGCAAGTATTGAATTTAATTCCAACTACAATGGCAACATTGAAATTCCCTAGCAGTATTTATGTTAAGGAAATTTCCTTTAGATGCAAGGATTCAAAGCACATCAACCATGTGGTACAAATGATTAAATCCCATAGATGATTTGTAGCAATGACAGAGTCTGAAAAGGAAAAGAGAGCTACACTGGTGACTCAAGAGAAACTTTAGCTTTCAAAAACAAAGCTAATTAGGCTGGCAAACGTGTGGATCAGGCCAACATTTGGTGGAAGATGATGAAAGATGACTGGAACTCTGGAGGTCCACCATAATGGATTTCAGTATTCAACCATGATAGAAGAAGAGAGAGCTAATATCATGTATCAAAACATTAAGCATGCATTCTTCTAGCCAGCGGAGAAGGAGATGATTACTTTGCTTCATTTTCATTTGCATAACAATATCCTGGCGTGGGAACCAAGAAGACCAAGGATGTCTAGTTTTATGTGGAGGTAATGGATGTGGTCCAAAGTTTAGGAGGGGAGATCTTGATGTTTGCCAAGAGGCATAAAGTCAAATGAATTAAGTTCACCTACATGTCTGCCAAAGTTTACTTCCAATTTTTATGACTGTTTTTCTTGACTGTCAAAGTATACTTACAAATTTGAAATTTCTTTCTGGTCATTTTGATGAGGATATATTCAACCAATGTGTAAGCACCTTTTGTTTGTACCACAAGCATATGTGCATTGCAAGAATTATGATTATCTATGGTCTACATTTATGCCATCTCACTTATTGGATCTTCTATTTCAATGTTTTCTATGGCCTTATTTGTTTGAGGTAGCACCTGAAAATCCTACATCCTTTCCTTAGCTGAGAAGTGGATTTGAATTTGGAAATATTGCACTTTAAAACTAGCAATGGTTTAAGGAGAGCTATTCTAGCTTTGTTGTTGACACCCTCAATCTTCAACAAGGACTTAGATGCATGGATTGAAATGCAAGCTTTCAAACTTAGATTTGAATGTTCATAATTTGATTGATCGTGGCTTTCATAGGTAGTTGTCTTTACATGACTATTCTAGATTGTCAATAGTTATAATAGTGACTGCATCCTTATCAAGTTTGGCTACCCTTATTCAGAATGCATTGGCCTTTGGACTCGATACAAATTTGTGCATTGTTATTTCATATTTGTAACATGTAGGACATTTAAGGGGTACAACATATAGAAATTCAGTACTATCATCCAAGGAAAACTTACAAATGGTGTATCAAGAGCAACAAAAAATGCTTTTATTAGGGTTAATGCTTTCTTCCCCCACGTTGCTGATATTTTCCCCAAAGCATTTTTTTTAATTATTTCAACGCATCTAAAAATTCAATGTATTGATTAACATTTGTTACACATTTTAGTTATTTATGCAAATGATGCATATATGTTAACTCGATCAGTGTTGTTACTTCTGTAGTTTGACTTATATGACAACCAACCATTACGCATTTCATCTACATCCTTCTACTATTTATTCATGCACATAAATGGTCATCTTGTAATCATAAGATTTGAGCTCTATTTACTCATCCTACGCATCAATAAAAAACTCAACACAAGAGATGCAAATTGATATATTAACACAACAATATCCAACTAAGTTATTGAAACTCAACTATTGATACCTCGTTCTCCATCCAGAGTACAGAATTATTCCACTTTTTTTTGTAACATATTATTTTCAAATTGCTTTGGATGGAGACCATATTTATCCTCCTATCAAAACATGGCACATGGAATACTTAAACTAATTAATATACAATCATTTAATTTTTCCAAGGAAATAAAAATAATATATCATTTAACATATTAAATATACTTACTGTTAAACACTTGGATTTAGCACCCTGTTGAATGTGGAATTCAACAATCCAGTGTAACATGGGAATGATCTCAAAAGTATGAATACTTGGATAAGACCAAACCTTCAGAGAAAGGCCAGATTCCTATGATGGTTATCACCTAATCTACAGATTTCTTTCGAGGGAAAAGCATAAAAGATAACCTAAAATGAAATAATTTATCTCTATGGTGATGCACCTAACTAAAATAAGATAATGAAAACTAGAAATTCAACACTTGACATCAATTAGTAAGAAGTGAACATGTACAATCCATTACAGTGTATTGTTGCATAAGTATTTCACTAAAAGGCTTGAACACAAAAACCATCTCAAGGAAGGTAAACTTCACAATCATCAAGTAAAATCACCCTTTTGACACAATTAGTGATCTGTTCTAACACACTATTTGTAGAAGGTATAAATTAAGAGATAAAGCCATAAGGAAATTATGAAATCCTTTCACAAATAGCTTGATCAAATCTTTACAATACACTAAACTACAAAGAATGAAAAGACAAGTAATTTGTTACTAGAACTAGACAAGGTATTCTTTTGTATTCAATATCTCCAAAAAGTTACAAAGCATACTCCATCTGAGAAAGGATTGCAAAAAAAACTAACTCCAGAAATTGCATAGCTAGAATTGAGTACAATCAAGTCACTCAAGTGACTTATCATAATCTCCCAAAAAAAAACTCAAAAAGAGGTTCTAGAAACTCCATAACTTGGATGCAACCATAAGGCCTAAAATATAGCCTTCAAATCCACTCAAAAAGAGCTCAAAAAGGTTAAAATAGTCAAGTTTGACTATGTCAAACTTGATGGCAACTCAAAAAATCCCTCCAAAAGCAATTAAACCCTCAAAAATTCTTAGCATGTGTTTGAAATCAATTTACAACTTCCCTATATGTTCTCCACATGAGTAGTAAACTAAAAACATGACTCCTATATTCCCTCCATGGTCTGATCTTGAAAGCATATATTCCTATTTGTCCTCCAAATAATAACTTCCTCACAACCGCAACCCCTTGAAGAAATCTTCATTAATACCAAAAAGGAGTACGTACTCCATCCTTGCATAATAATAGCAATATGATAAAAATGATTTATAAAACATCATTAAAACCATACACTTTACATTTGTTCAATATGCAAAAAAAAATACAAGGATTGACCTTGTATGATTAAATGTAAAAGGAAAAAGTCCAAAGGAATTTTTCTAAAGCATAAGACTTAAAGTCTTAGCCACAGGTTTCTATTAGTTGCATTGTATTTCATTTTCAAAAAGAAGGCAAAAAGAAATCTTCCATCGTGCCATAAGAGATAGGGTTGAAACCCTAAATACAAAAACAAAAGAATGAAAGTCATTCATTCTGTTAGAAACTGCCTGAAGAAGCTATGTCACCTCCATTTCCATTGCTAGGGTTTGGAGCTAGTTTCCAAGATTTCTCTATGAATTTCAAGGTCGCACAAAGGCATTTCCATGTGCCTGAACTTGTTGATTTCCCACGTAGATCAACTGGTAAGCAATTCTTTTGAAAACAAAAGTGGATGAAGAGCTCTCTATTAGTGATTTGGGCCCTACAGGCCGCAACATTCTATACTTATTCACCCATTTGAAATGCCTTTTATTTTCTGTGATTTCTCCTTCATTTGCTCAGGCTACCAATAAGGGTTTCTGTCAAGTCAAGATCTTCTGCTACAGGATTTTATGAGTCTTCAATGGAAGATTTTAGAGCATTCTTAGATAATTTTGACCTCCATTACGCTGGGTAAGTTTTTCCTGAAGCCAAAATGTGCTTTTCCTTCTCCATTTTGAAAGCCTTTATGCTTTTACAGCCATGAACTCTCTGTCAGATTTGATATCTTTTATATTTATTTTCTATGTTTTATTACTCTTCTCATTTTGGGTGTCGCCATGAAGAGTAATGATTCGAGCTTTCTGGAGTTTTGGTGTGAGATCTATGCTGGATTTTTAGCCTTTGTAAGTTTTCTTTACTAATTTTATCTGTATTCTCCTTGAAGACAAACTTTCTCTTTGCAAAAAGAAACAGAAAACCCTAGGTCATGGGTTTCTTTATTTTGACTATGGTTGTCCTTTCAATGGCCATGACCACGCATATCATAGGGAACTTTTTTTTTTCAAGTTTTTCACTCCTCTTTTTGATCTTGATTCGAGACATCAATAGATTTGTATGACTTGGTAACCTCTGCATTATTACCAGTTGTGTTAAGATTTTTTTAAAACTAAAAATGACTTACGCCACTGGTTGCAGTTTACCCACTGTTCTTTATTCCATTATTTGCTCATTTACTTGGAGTTTTCTTGGCATTTTAATGTCAGGATATGTTCCGAAATGCTTCATTAATTCAAGGTTTTGAGAGAATTTTTGCAAAACCCACTTTGTCCACTCCTGCAATCATTACATTCCATGAGAAAACATCTCTTTTAGGAATTCCTATAGCATGTACTTTCCAACATGATTTCATATTCTTTATTCTTTTTCTATAGCTTTTTATTTTTGATATACTGTAGCTCTTTGCTTATTATGTGCACTATGATTGTGATAGAGGTGTTTTCTGAAAAAAATGATTGTGATCAAAGTGATATCATTTTTTCATTAACTGTGACTATGAGCTGGCATTTGACCTCATCAGAATAGCTACTATTTTCAATATTTATTCTTTGATACCAAAAATCAAAACATATTGTCCCCTTGTTAACTATTCTTACAAACTATGTTGTGGCATTTCCAATTTTTAATGAGGGGATTATTTTGACATTCTTATGACAATACAGATGCCTTGTTTATGCTGCTATTGAATGATAAAAGAACAAAACCTTTCATTTCATTTCAAAACACCCCACTCTAATTCTTGAGGAGAATTACACCCTGCTCTTTTCATTCAAGTTTGAAAACCTAATAAAGTTCTTGAGGATTATGAATGGCTGCTCAAGCATATGCATATTCACTCACTCTTGACGGTGTTCTTTATGTACATGATTGCCACACTGGATTGCTCCTGTAGCTTGTATACCTGGGCTATCTTCTTATCCAAGATTTTTTTTCAAGCATTGATAGTCCTTATCAAACAATCTACCTCCCTGTTTTGTATCTGGGGATCTATTATACCATTTTTCTTCACTTTGCAGTTGTCAAAATCTTCACTTTCTAACATTTACATATAATCTTCCTTGAGACTACTTCTTATGTTTTGAATGTCAATCATATTCATTGCCCAGTTTCATTAATCTGATATTTTCCCCTTTAAAATATGATCTCTTAAGATGGTTGCCTTCTATGATTTAATTTTTCCTATGAGTATCAATTCTCAAGAAAACTCTATTGTGCCATGATTGTCATTTGAAGGCTAAAAATATGAATTACCATTTATGATCATATCTCTTTGTTATGAATTATCCTTTAAGGACTGTCTCTCATGACATTGTGTAAATTTCATTTGATGAAATCACATCAGCATCCCTTAACATACAAGTGACTGTATCTTTCATTAAAAAAACATGGCTTTTATAACATATGCACATATGAATGTTGCATCCACATGGAATAAGTTGCTTTGATACAAAGAATTGCACATTCTTTTATGATTTTCTTAAATAAGTACATGTCACTTATGATAGTGACAAACGTTCCACTGTCACAAATGATGTGAACTCATTTGAGTAAGTTATAAAAAGATGAATTGCTTAGTGAGCATCTTTCAATGCCTCTTTAAAGTACAAAAAGGTAGCATGCCGAGCTCAACCCTTGTGGAAGCCACGTTTTTTCCCACGTGCTAAAACTTGATGAAATGGTAACATCATCTTCCATGTATCTGCACATGGAACAAATAGTTAGAAAACATATGCAGATGTCTGAAGACTTAATAGTTTCCTTTCTCTAAACATGAACAGTTTATAGCTTGTTTAATGCATATAAAGGGTAGTCTATACACTGGTGGGTGGATGTGTATGTAGTGTTAGAGACCATCATTGTTTAGAGCTTTGCTCTAACCCATTGCAATTCTTTCAGATGCAGTACATGGAAACTGGAAGCTATAGAGGACACAAAGCAAGCAACTTGGAGCTAAGGATCATGCAAGACAACGAACCTAGACCAATCATCAGGCAATGACTGGCCTCTTCCTCTATATATGCATTTTATTTCTTTCAATCCATTTGTGTATATATTGTAGTTTACTTCCATTGGATAAGCTATATCTCATGACTTGTGTGAGATAAATTTGAACTCCTGAATCAATAAAGATTTTTCTTTCAGTAATGTTTTGTGTAAATCTTTTCAATATTGTATACATTTGTATAAATGTAACAATCTATTACTAAAAATAAAAGCTTCTTGATTCTTATGTTTATATACTTGAATGCAATATAGGGAAGACTAGTATAAAATGCACCTCATTTTCAGTTTGCAAATGCTTAAACTCACTCAACTTGACCTGAAATAAAAATGAGTAACACTTACAAATGTACAAATCAAGGCTTTCAAACCTTTCTAGCCACTACGATGTGTGGCATGAAGTTTCTCAAGCCTAGCCTTGGAGGCCTTGTCCTAAAACATATACTAATTCAATTTAACTATGCACAAATAAAATTTAAATATCATTTAATAAATTTTATATAATATTTTGAGCAAATTCAAATACCTGCGTACTCTCCCAACCAGACTTCCTCCATGCATCAGACTTCTCATATTCTTTTACAAGCTCTTTCCATACTTTCACACTTATATAAATTGGCCTTCTTTTCTGCCTTAGCTCAGGAGGGATTTTTTTTATCTTCTTTGTTTGGTTACACCAAAATCTCTTGCAATTTTGAGTCATTTGTAGCTTTATATTCTTTACAGACCAACCTGTGCCAAAATTAGTCTCCATGTCATGGATAAATTCTTTTTTCAATTGCATGGGTATCTGTGAGAATGGAAAATGTAGATGGTCTTTGAACCGTTGAAGGCATGATTCCTTCAACCTATTCACAAACATTTTCCTAGCATTCATCATTCAAACTTCCCCTAAAACCACCTCGTATTCTACCTTCGTATTGTAGCTACCAATGCAAGATTGATAACATGGCGTGGTGGAAGAAGTCTGTGTCCTAGGATTGGCTAGGACATTGGAAGTCTCTGCTCCCTATTCCACATTCTTAGAGTTTACTGTCACTGATTTCCTCCTAGATATTTTGTTCGATCTAGGATTGGTTGGGGAATCAATTGATTCCCTTTGAGACAATTGATTTATTTGCAATGTTTGAGGGGCGTTACTAGATTTTTTTCTATGTATTTGGCAAGCGTTGTCCAGCCCACATTACGCTTGTCCAGCCCACATTAACCAATTTGTTCACTGCCTCTACCCCCAATATGGAAGCCAATTCCTTTTTATCTTTTTCAGTCTCATGTCCATATATATATATTTAAATTATATTTCTTCTTTTAAATTTAGAAATAAAAAACTAAAAACTACAATTCCTCTTTATGTTTGTCAGTCTCATGTCCCTATATATATTTAAATTATATTTCTTCTTTTAAATTTTGAAATAAAAAACCAAAAAGTAAAATTCAAAGAAACAATGGAAACATTTACAAATCTATAAATTGACAATGAATTACCTCATTGTGGCCAGAGTCTACTAACAATGCTCGCTTCCTTCTATTGCTTGACATTTTGAGGCAACCTAGGGAAAATTATTTTTGTCTAGTGTGTGGAGGAAAACAAAGTACACACTGTCAAGTAAGAAATTTTTTGTCTAGTTGTTGTATGAAAGTTTTATTTTGTGGGAAAATATGTTTGTTGGGTTTGCTTAGTGTTGATAACCTAGTGAAAATATGTTCGTTGGGTTTTCTTAGTGTTGATAACCTTATCATAAAAACTCTTTCTTAATGCAATCTTGCACAAATTTGTCATGGCATCGGTGACTATGGCGCGATTGGGTAAAACCAAGCAGTTTCTATGTTTATTTTCAGCAGTTTCCCAACAGTGACATGTTCACTGGGTTTGCTTAGTGTTGATAACTTAGGGAAAATATGTTCATTGGGTTTGCTTAGTGTTGATAACCTTATCATGAAAACTATTTCATAATGCAATCTTGCACGAATTTGTCATGGTATTGGTGACTATGGCGCGACTGGGCAAAACCAAGCACTTTTTGTGTTTATTTTCAGTAGTTGCTCAGTAGTGACCGACCCAATTCCTAGATTTTCCAAACAGTTCACTATTTCCTTGATACCCAGGTTAGGGAAAGAATATGGAGGCATCCTGGCTTTGTGCTATAATATTTTGAGCCAAAGCTCAAATGGGTAGGGTAAAATTTTTTGTTGGTTTCTCAAAGGCTTTACAATATATAATGATGGGATAATTTAGAGGTTTCCTAGATAGGTTAGGCCATGAACTAGTAAACAATCACGAATTCAAATGCAATACAAAGAGCTGTAAAAAATCACAAATTCAATGAAGAAAAAAAATTGTAACCTTACCTATGGTGTCGCAAACTAAATCGAATTTCTCATCAGTTGTTGGTAGCGCCTTGCTCTCTTCCTTTGTGTGACATTTTTCCCTTTTTTTTCATTTGATTTCTTCCTTCACGCGGGAAATTTTTAAATTTTCAATTTTGATTTAGTAGTCAACACTTTAGTCGGCATTAGTTAATGCCAAATTTAGTGCTGACTTTTGGCCGTTAATGTAATCTATTTGGGGAACTTAAGGTGGTGCCTAGTGCACCTAATTGGGTGCCTATCATTGTTGTATAGTGACTATTTTCATTGTTGTGTATCACAAGATCCAAAGTGTTAGAAATAATTTCAATTCCTGCCTTGTTTTTGTGACTACTGTTGTCTCGTGGCTCCTTCATCAGCTTGATGCGGTAGAGTAGTTTTTACTGTGGTCCCACAAGGTGCTTCATCCTTCTCAATGCTAGTGTGGTGAAAGCTTCTATGGCGGAACGCGAGTCTTCCTTCTATTCCTGGTGGTGTTGCAGTGACTCCCACAAGTCTTCTACAATTGGTGTGCAGTAGTGTAGTGACCACTGATGTCCCATGGCTCCTTCATTAGCTCGGTATGGTAGAGCGGTGAAAGCTTCTGTGGAAACATTTTTATTCACAGAGGAGGCCATGGAGAGAGGATGTGGACGACATAGAAATACTAAATCGCTAAGAGGAAAGTGGGTGGAAATAGACGAGACACCATAATCTGTAGATACAATAGAGGTAAGAAGAGAAAGAAACCTCAACCAAAGGATGAAGGTGTTTATGAATTCATAGATGCTACAACATAGAGGAGATATCAATATGTCAAATATATGACTAAAGTGAGGTTTTGTGTTGGATATCTTACTCGTTGAAATGATATAATTGGTGTACTAAATATTATTTACTATGTTCTGTATTATAGGGGCAAGACGAGGCCATGGCAACAAATCATGTCATATCAAATGAGGACACAATAGATGAAGCAAGACATCAGGTACTCAAATTTTGACTTAACTTAGGAAAAAACAATCTGATGGAATTTTGTGATAGGTCCATCTTTTTTCACAGTATTATTGAAATTTATAATGTATTATCCAATCTTGACATAAATTAATGCATGTTGTTGATTATTTTAGATGGAGATTGGATCAAATGTAGAGCCTGAGCGTTCAACTAGCAAAAGAAGAAGATATGTACGTGGGCGTGGACCTAAAAATATTAAATCACATAGACGACAGTGGGTGGAAGAGGATATGAAAATGGATACTGCAGACACAACAAATGATTGCACTAAAGAAGAGGTAAGTATATATGTTCATACAATTTTTATTTTTATTTTTTAAGCCATATTTGATTATATTTCTTTGAAATTGATACATTTATGATTTATCTAATTAATTCCAAACATTAAATAATGCTTGTGTTTGTTGATAGGTGGAAGATTTTGATGAAACACATAATAATACCCAAGATCCAACTAGGTTATTAAGATTTGGATGAGATGATCCAAACCATCCTTTAAACCATACTAGGGCAACAAGAGCAAGAATGAAGAGAACACTATCACCTGAAAAATTTGAAGAGTTGATGAGAGTTGGATACACTGATGACATGCCACCTAGCCTTAATGATGATGATTATGATAGTGAAAATGCAGTGCATGAAGAAGGATTGAATGAAATGATTACAAGTTTCTTTGGGGATGGAAACAATTATGACAATAATGATGATATGGTTGATAGTAATGATGATAGCAAGGGTAATTACCACCAACATAATGTTGATGATACCAACATCAAAGACTCCATCAAGCAAGTAGAAAAGACAACTTTGTTCAAATTGGGTGCAAGTAGAACCTCAAAACTGGCATGCACATTAATATTATTAGAAATCAAGTCACTATTTGGTTGGTCATACAAAGGATTCACTACCCTACTGAAGTGAGTTGAAATATATTTCTTAGTTTGCATTGTCAATTGGTGTACATAATTCGTAAACATTCATCAACTTTGTTTATATTTCTTTAAGGGGATTTTAAAACCATATATTGTATATAAACAGTCCTAGTATAGATTGACATATCAAACATGTTCATCATAAGTCAAACATTCAATTGATTTAATCTTTGGAAATCTTACAGGGCACTAAAAACTAAAATATTCCCTGAAGAGAATGTGTTGCCATCAACTTGCAGAGAGGTGCATATATTGTTGGTTGAGTTGGGGATTGAATATAAGAAAAATAATTCATGTAAAAATGATTGCATTTTATACAAAGATGAATATGAAAACAAGGTAGAATGCCCTATATGCAAAGAGAAGAGATATTGTACAGATGCACAAGGTCCTACAGTTCCAAAGGACGTTTTACGTCACATGCCAATTATACCTAGACTTCAACAAATTTTTTGTTACAATTCACTAGCACAATTGATGGAATGGCATGAAAAGAACATGATTAAAGATGGATTCATGTTAATTCCAACCAACTCCAAAGCAATGAAACACATAGAGGAAAAATGGTCAACAAAATTCAAAGATGAACCCCATAGTATTAGGTTTGGTCTTGCAATTGATGGAGTGCACCCATTCTCTTTCCTGGGCTCAAATTATAGTGTTTGGCCAGTCGGATTGATAGTATACAATATTCTTCCATGGATGAGTGTTAGAAAGGAACACCTTATGTTGACTCTCATTGTTCCAGGAAAACATCAAGTGAAAAACATGGATGTTTATCTTGCGTCTTTTATTGATGAGATGCAACTGCTATGGAAAGGCATAAGAATTTATGACATATCATATCCTCCATAAAATAGGTCCTTCATGTTGTATGGTGTGCTATGTTGGACTATTCATGATTTCCCAGGACTTGGTGTTTGTTCTGGTAAGATAAAATATTTATGTATTTACATTCATAATTTATTTTCATCCCAACTTTCATAATATTTTTTTTTATGTTATTAACATTACTTATTGAATTGCAGGGCTTCAAAAAAGGGGATATTTGCATGTCCAAGATGTGCAGAACAATTTCAAGGGTGGTATTCTAAAGATCTACATAAATTTATTTACACAAACAACGGGGTTTTTCTACCACTAGATCATAGGTTTAGAAATCACCTGAAGAATCAATTTGATAGAAAAGTTGAAAATAGAGGCCCTCCCATGATTATGGGTCCAGGTGATTGGCTTAAGAAGTATGAAGATGCTGAATAGAAAGCTTGGGAGGATTTTTTTCATCAAGGTGATTCAATTGAAGAACCATAACAAGTTGTAGTTAATATGCCAGAAGGAATGAAAAGGAAATCCATATTTTATGAGCTCCCTTATTGGAAGGATCTATTAATATCTCACCTATTAGATCCTATGCACATCTTCAAAAATTTCCTAGATTCTATATTTCAACACATATCAGGCAAAGAGAAGGACACCTTATCTTCGAGGAGAGATATTGCTCTTTCGCATACCAAATTTGATAGAAAACATTTGTGGCCAAATAGGGAAAATGAAACATATCTAGAAGCTCCATGGATTTTGAAAAAAAAAGAGATAGACCAACTAAAAAATGTCATTTGTTCAATAAGGACACCTACTAGCTATCGGTCATCATTGGCTAAAGCTTTTACAGTTGATGGACATATCATAGGATTTAAAACACATGATTTTCATAATTGAATGAAGGTATTATATATCAACATTTAACATTTACTGGTAGTATTGATTAAGCACTAAATTTATTTTGATATTTTGTTGTGTGAGAAAAATTACTAATGACCTTTTCATAAATATGTTTGATAGCATATCATGCCAATGGAAATTAGGGGGGATTCTTGTCTTACCGTTGACTTAAGGAATGCCATAAGTTGATTGTTAGCATTTACAAGGTATGTGGTTATATGAAATGTTCATGTGTGAGAGACATAGAGATATTATACTACATTTTAATTTATGACTAAAGGTTCATACTAATTTACTATTCTCATATTAGGTGGGTGACCTCCAAGGAGATCCATGAATCTGAAGTGCCAAAGTGGAAGAAGGAAATTGCATAAATTGTATGTGTATTTGAGAAGGAGCTTCCTACAAGTTTCATGGACCTACAAGTCCATTTACTTATATACTTAGTCGATGGCATTGAATTGGCAGGTGTCGTATCAATGAGGTGGATGTTTTTCTTTGAGAGGTATATGAAAACTCTTAAAAGATATGTCCGACAAAAGGCACATCCAAAAGGTTGCATGGATGAAGGGTATGTATTGAATGAAGCATTTTTCTTCTTGTGTAAATTCCTTGGTAAGGATTTTGAAGATGGCCCACATGTCTGGGATGAAGAATAAGCATCAGATATTATTGATGGATAAAAACCACAATCTAATGGTGTTGAAGCACAAATTAGTAAGTAAATTCACAATTAGTGTGGTTTTTTTTCTTGCAATCATTAATTTACTCTATAATTTATTTGTCAAATTAATAGCATGACATTTGGAGTTTGAAATAAACATGTTGACATGTAATAGGTGTAGATGAAAGTTCTATACTTGACAAGTTCATTATGTACCACATGGACTTTATGAACAAATGGTTTGATCTGTATGATAAAAAGAGAGAAGAAGTGTTAGAAGCAAGGAGAGTTTAAGAGATCAAACCCAAGGAATACTCCATTTCTCACTCATCTGCTTGGGGAATGGGGAAAAGATTGCACACTAGAATGGGTTACTAAAAAAATTCAAAATCAAATAGAAGATGAAATCAACATATCTATAGGATGTGAAAGAAAGGTACAGTTGGAATTTTACAAAATCTTGTTTCCTTACAGTTTTGACAGTATTAACTATTTTAATATTCGTCATTTTATTTTTTTTCATTGAAATAAATGGTCTTTCACAGGTGAGGAAATATCCAGCAATGTGTTCACATGGTCAACATTATCGTGTAGAAAGTGTTGACGTAAAGAGACGATCCTTCGATTGTGGCATCATGGTTGACTTCAAGCAATCTAGTTGATCAAGCTCAAAAGATAAGAATATAATTGAAGGGAATCTACAATATGTTGGGAAAATACAAGAAATTATTGAGTTGGATTACCGCTCTTTTAAATGTTTTATTTTTAAGTGTAGATGGTATGAAGCATTTGAGAGGACATGAAGACATGATACCCATAGTGGATTGTTTTCTATAGATTCCTCATCATTCCTATCGGAGGATAAGGAGCCTTATGTTCTACCAATTCATTGTGAGTAGGTATTTCTTTAACTCAAACAAGAAGTGGTAGTGATCATTAATCTATTAATTCATAGCTTATTGTGAATATATACATGTGTTTATTAATCAATAAAATTGTTATAACATATGTCTAATATATGTATGTCGTTCATGTGCAGGTATTTTTCTATGAAGATATTTTGGACCCAAAATGGATATTTGTCATACATTATGATCCAAGATTAAGGCATGTATTGATGGCCAACAAAATGAGAGAGAGGGATTAGATAACATCAAAGAAATTGACATCCATGATGATGCTGAAGATGGTTATGTTATGGCACAAGAAGACAACAATCCAAAGTTAGATGATGTTATGGAAGACAACAATATGGATGGTATAGAAAATGATGATCCAAATACATCTGGTAACAATATAGATGGTCTACAGTCAAATTTTAATGATGATAAAGATAATGCGGGTCAAGATGAGGATGATGATAATATTAAATACTTGAAAGAAAATATGAACATTGACAATGATACACTGGATGACATTCTAGCGGACAATAATGTTAATGACCAAGACTTCTAAATTTTCAGAATTATTTGCAATCCATGTTTAAAAAAGGATGATTCTTATGTCCTAAACTTTGAAATGCTTCAGTAATATTATGTTGTACTCGGACAATTGAAAACCTTTTTTATTCTCCTAGCAAGTTTTTTTATTTTCCATTATAATTCTAGACCAAACAACATTTGCGAGGATGGCCTTTTACAACAATCTTAATTTGTATGAAGTTCATGAACCTGATGTCAAGCAATAAATTCCTTTCGTAGAAAAAAAATGTAAAGGCTTCATTTAAGAAAAGATAAGTAGTCTCTTTTTTAGGGTAATCCACATGCAAAAAGTAAAAAGCACACAAAAAAACAATTGTATAGTAGAAAATAAAATTCAATTAGTTATGTCTTATTTCACTTGCACACTTATCCAAAAAACATAGGGCATTCACCATACATTTCCCTTGACAAAGCAAATATGTGCTTTCATTTATTTTTACTATATATCTCAAAAGTGAAATTGTTGTTACATAATGATGCACTGAGAAAATAATATATACAAAAAAGTGCAAAGAAAATGCTTGAAATTTAACATGCAACCTACTGTGTTGCACTGAAAGGAATCAAGATTAATTGGGACAAGAAATAAAAATAAAATTTTGATGATTGTACTTAAAAGTGAACAGGATATGAAAAGTGTGGACAATGATGGTGTTGAAATTAAAAACCCTAATTCTGATGACATTACTATTTTATGTCAATAGAAATAAAGAGCGCATACAATTTTATATACATAGAAAATGAAGATTTGAAACTAGTAAATTGAAAATGTAAACACTGTAAGATTTTTCCTTAAACAATAATTCACATACTTACAAAAAAGGGTGAAGCATTTTTTATTCAAACTCTATTTTCTTTAATAGACATAACAGTAAAAGAATATTTACAAGTACAAGAATATAAACATTGTTAATGGATTGAAATGATGATGATATGATGATCAAAATTAGACCTTGGTTTCCCTATTTGTACGGGAAGAAACAAGCTTCAGGTTTGTTCACAAAAGTTACATCATTTCTTAACTAAAGCATAATTAACATAACATAAAAACTTAAAAAGAGTTTATTGTTGGATGCACCACAGTCCGTTAATCATCAGCAAGCACCTGTGACCACCTAAGATCTGTTCAAGGCTCAAGCACCATGTTAATGCGTCCACAACAACCAAACTTTGATTACCTCCTCATACAACTCGTGCAAGGAACAAATTAACCTTTGACATGTGATAAATGTATTTCTCCTGGGCATAAGTGTTTTCATTTTGTAGAGTGTATGTCATTACATTCTCCAATCCAACAATCCTCCTGAGTTGCTTATGCTTTTTCCTGATTACCTCATCCTCATCATTGATGTCATCAAGGATGCCTGGAAAATATTTTGATATCTCATTTTTCCAAGATTCCTAATCCTTCAAATTTGTTTCTTAAAAGAAATATGGCATGGCCATACATAGTGGCTGGCTGAAGTCACTCAATTCATGTGTCAAGATATTCTAGAAGTTTTCTTGTGTATTAATGAGGCTCTAACATTCTTGGAGAAAATCATTAAATTGTCTCCATCTTTTGCCTTGATATGGGATTCCATTTCCTTCATCCTATCAAGTAGAATTCCATGCTCCACGAGGGCCTTGTATTTTCCACTGTGAGCATGCCAGACACCATCTGCATGTTGGAACATATCTTTGAATTTCATACAAATTATCCCCAATGCTACTTCAAAAGTAGTAGCCTTCAATTTTCTTTTTAGTTCTTCATGTTCCTTTTCAGCCTTTTCAAATTTATGCTTCCATTGAGCAGTCTTAGACATGGCCTCTAACACTTTTCTTTCATGTTCAATTAAAGGAGAGTAAAGACTTGGAGAAGAAGGCAACCTATCTTTGTAGTTGGTTAATTCTTGTTTCAACTTGTCATTTTCCTCTATCAGCCACTGGTTATCTCTTACTAGCTTCTGGATCTGGGCTTTGGTGAATTTGGCTACAGTCACATTCAAGTTAGCAATCTTCAAGGGATCTATCTCCCCTAATCTTTGCACCATGAGATGTCCAAAAATATGATCATGGTCAATGAGAGAAGGCTTCTTGCCAAGGGGTACCCAAATTTTCAAAGTGGTATTATGAAGATTGTACCTTGACCCTATATAGACCCTATCACCTACATCATCCGTTATTTGTAAATTTTTATTCTTTCTCTTCAAAAAGTTTTCAAACACAATGGCTTAACTGATATCCCACCAAGGAAAGAGCATAGCTCCAGCTTCTTGCAATAATGCTCTTCCTGTCTCAGCAATCATGTTTCTCATTTCCCTATCAACTTCATGTTGTAACTCTTTCAAGGCATAAGCCTCTTGCTCAGGGTCAATGTCCTTAACCTTTCTCTTATTATTCTTCCTTTATAATCATATATAAAGGACTTAAATTTAGGGGTTTGCACAAAAGTATCACCTATAACAAATTCTTGACTTGCACGATGCCTCACATAATCTGATAGCTCATTAGAGGCTTCACAGGTGACCACACTTCTTTCCAATGGCATCTCATATTGGGGTATAATAGGAGAATTAAAGTGTGAGACTTCTTCTTCCTCCTTAGTGTTATCTTCTTCCATGGATGGGGAACCAACTAAAAATATCACTTCAGTAGTAGGCTGAGGTGATAAGTGATCTAGTGGTGTGATATTTTCTACTTGCCTCCTAGGACCAATGCCCCTTCCTCTTTCAAATGCCACAAGTGGCACATCTCTTATCAATTCTTCTGCATGGAAGATTAATTGTTCAATTCTTTCTATGGGGTCCTGTACCTAAAGGAAAGCCCCTACGTAGCCTGGATTATTGTTCACCTTCCAAGCCTCAGCCATCATAACCCTACTGTAGGCATTCATTCTCATCATGTTTTTTTATTCTTCACAATTTTTGATGACATCTTCTAAAAGGAAACTATGCTCATACCCTTTCAATTTTTGAAAAATTTTGGCATCACAAATGAAGTGTTCAGGATCAAAATTTTCCCTTTTTTTGCCAACTAGCAAGCCATAATAATCCAGTATACCACTAACCAAGTCATAGCCTGAATCAGAGATAATAGTGAAATCACCAAAGCATAAAGTGGAAGGCATGAAAGTCTACCTCCCATAGCTCTTTAAATGCATGAAAGTTGAAAATGACAATTGCATTATGATCTCTAAATAAGCAACTTTGTCTGGCACAATCTTAGGTAGCAAATAAGGTGCAGCTTCAAATCCATAAACCCTGATAATAGTACAATCCCTAAACATGTACCAGTCCCTCCAATTGTGATTTATCCCTGCTTCATGACCCATATCTTTTGGTTAGAGAAATTTTAAGATCTCTGGGGAGAGGTTGTAGTCACATTTGTGGCCTAGCATCTTGTATAGTGGTTTGACAAAATATTCCTCAAAATATAGGTAGTGGGACTTCCCACACCTATTATCCCACACAGATGTCCACATTTGTACAGGCCTTGAATTTCCATCATTATCTAAGTATTTTATTCTTAATTCCTCACCCCATATCCCCATCACCTGCCCTTCGTATAATATCATGTACATGAAAAGAGAATAGTGCTTGAAATTAATGGCTTCATTATCATTCTTGATGATATTGAGGTCATTATTGATGGCCTCTGATAAATAATCTACATAAACATAGGGTCAAGAATTATGGCTCTAGATGTTTGTGGCTAAAACCATGGGAGAAATTGTCATGTTCTCAGGAACATCAATTCCCAGTACTTGACCAGTTGAGTAATAAGTGTATTGAAAGTATTCTTCAAACAAAGCCATAGAGAATGAGTGTTTATCTTTACTAGAGAACCTCATAGTTTGGCTACCCACACCTTTAACCCTATGTAGAGGTAATTTCCACCTCTTGTAACTTGTGTCCATGGTGTGGTATTCCTCCAACAAGTCTCTGATTCATAATTTTGTTTTCAAGGAAGTGTCTAGCTAAAAAATCATGGAAATATAATCTGGCTTTATGACCATGAACTGTGACCCATCAAGATAATGAATTTCTCTCGCCTTTGAATTGCAATTCTTTTCCAACACCTTGATTAACTCTACATTCACAAATACGTTGGGTACTACAAGTTTACCCAAATTCAGATTCCACGGGTTTGACACTGGTTTATGCCAGAATTTCTTCCTATAATGATAAATAAAGAGGTTGTATCCCCTACATGGAGTCCATACATCTCCCAAATTTTTCTGTTTATCTACTAATGTCACACATGATGGGTTAAGCTATGTTATTCTTCTAGATTTTGGCCCAGACCTGGGACACTGATCGATTAAGTCTTGATTCAATTGCCTAGCTTCAATTTTTTGTCTTTTTGCTTTATATTTGCCTAGGTTTTTTTCCATCTCAACCCTAGTCATGTAATGCTTTCATCTACTTACTGAGAAAATAATTTGAGCTGAGTCTAGACCACTTACTTGGATAAATGCTGCAAATTTCCAATTTCCTACCGTCATCCAACTTGGTTCTCCAAATCCTTCAATTACAATTCACAGTGATTTCAACTTCTTTGAGGTTGTATTTATCAAATTTCAGGATAGTTCATCCAACCCTGGTTCATAAATGGCGTTCACGCCACCTTTATGATCAAGTTCTTCATTAATAGTGGTAGTCTCATTGATATTTTCGTTAGTCACATCAATCAGACTAATCATCATTTCATAACTGTCGAAGAGACTTTTAATTAAAATGCCTGTTGTTTCTTTGATATGTCGGTATGGCAGTGTTTTTCCCTTTCCTTCTATTATTTACCGCACTACCACCTTGATCAAACCTTATTGTTGTAGGGTTGCGATGTATACCAGTCTACTGCATATGTTGCTCACCTTCCTAGTGGTATAACGGTGTATGTTTTTTATCATTACTTGAAGAGTGTCGATGAGACAATATTATTTGTCTTACCGATATCTCAATGTCTCATCAACATTAGATCTTATGTTCCTCTGATGTTGGTTGTCGATGTTAATGAGACAAGTTATGTCTCTTGCCGATATGCCACTATCTCATCGGAAATTGCTTTGTTATATCCAAGAGTTGTGTTTCGTCGAGCACTTGTAGATATACCTTGTCGATGTGACATAAGTGATTCTCTCCTCGATATGCTCGTATCTTGTTGACATTCACTATTTTGCACATCGATGAGACATATAAATAAGTCTCTTCGACATAGGGGTGTCTCATCTACATTTCTAATATGTGCTTTATGCTATTGTCAGAGAGACTTTGGAGGGACTCTCATCAACATGGTGTTGTCTTGGCGATATGCTATGAGCAATCATAGGAGTATTTCAAAGGAGCAATACACTTCGATGCTATGATCAAGGGTTTTATTTGGAAGCTCACGTGAGGGATTTTATTAAATTTAAGTTATTATGACAATTATTCTATGCATATGGTGGATGTAAGAGATGAGTGAAAATGGAAGTATGCAAAAATAATTAGGATGGAATTTTGGCTACAACACAATCCATGTTTAAAAAAGGATGATTCTTATGGCCTAAACTTTGAAATGCTTCAGTAATATTATTTGTGTCAATACAAATTACCTATTGCAATATCCTTAAATTGTTCAATCTTTGGTGTGAATTGTTGGCAGAAAAAATTAGGATTACTTGGATGCTTCTTGCAGTCATTTTGTATCAACATATGTTCATGAAGACACAAAATTTAATAGATCAATCAAGTAGATCTTTTGTGATTTTCAAATGAAGAGTAAGGTACATTTTTATTTCTGCTACATTACATTCATGTGCATAAACAAAATCAGAAGATTACATTACTAGATTACACTTATGCATATGCATATAATATAGGAAAGATTGCACAATCCTTTCAAAAATGTAGTCTTTATTGATAATGTAAATATATGTTGTTCCACACAAGTCGTGGAACTAACTATTTGAGTGCATATAATCGAAAAACTATACATTTATAGATAAAAAAGAGAAAAATGCACATAAAGAGAAATGGGACAATGATGAATCTCAGTTGCTTTGTTTTGCATCATCTTCAGTCTTCCCGCTTGTCTAAGCCTCCAAGTTAATGTCTTCCTTGTTGCTCCTAGGTTCCCTACATTTGAGTGAGAAGAGTGTTGTTAGAGAAAATAAGGATCACCAGTCAAAATATGTGCATACATCTATAAACATATAATTTGATCATCGTGTGCATTCAAATAACTTGCATACCATAGATCTCCAAGAAAACAAGAAAGTTATCAAACATATCTATCATATGCTCGGTTTTATCTAACATATTTTCTCATTGTATAGGTATAGATAAAATTAGGTTGTTTTGTTTATCTGGTTACAACATGTGGGGTGAAATGTGGCTCCCACAAGGACTGAGCCCAACCTGTTGCCCTATTGTTTCATTTGAGAAGGATAATCAAAAGTAAACTATCCATGAAGCATTAAATATCAATATTTGCAAGGATAGTGGAGTATGTTGGTAAGGGGTAATCTCCTTATTGATAAAGATTTATCCTTATTAATAAGAACATTCCACTATCAACATAGCCATGATTTTGAAAAAACTGATCATCAAGGATTCCAAGATAGTTTTCATTAAGAGTTTGGTTAAAATTAAGTAGCCCCAAGAATCATAATAGTCACAAGAATTGAACATGAGGGGCAGTCATGTAGATTAAAAGCTTACACAATAGTCGTCACTTGCAAAGACAGAGACAACATGTTTCCACATAACAAATTAAATCGAATACATGAAAGGAACAATGATGAAGTCCATAATAGTGAATGTTGCTTAAGAAGGATTGAAGGACAATATTTTGTATCAAGGAGAACAAGGCAACCTCAAACTTTGTTGTACCTGAGTATGATAGTACCTGAGCTTCTGGTGTTTCTAGATGGAACCTATAGCAAAAAAGTGTAGTCTCCATCTGAAGGAACCATCTTCAGAGCTCTTCCCTGAAATGAGGGTTAAAAACATTAGAAGAAAAGAAATACCATAATTCTAAAGAAATAATTTGTATCAAGAAAAATGTCAGAAAGTATAATTAAAAAGGAAAATCTGTACAATTAGACCTTGAATTGGACCAAATAGATTTATGATTTTATCTTTAGAATGAAGGAACTTTCTCTATCAGAGCTTCACGACCTAAAATTTGATCTCCAATTGGACCAATAAAATTTATGATTTTATCTTTAGAATATAGGAACTTTTTTTGTTTGATATTCAAGACCTCAAATTAGATCAAAAGTTGGATAAGCAGATTTGTGATTTTATCTTTAGAATGTACAAACATTCTCTATCGGATATTAAAGATGTAAGGTTGGATAAAAAATTGGATAAGAAGATTTATGATTTTATCTTTAGAATGTAGGAACTTCTTTTTTTGAATATTTGGAAATTCCTACACACAAGTTCTGCTTCGGAGTGAAAAAACCCAAAATTGTTTCACACCGGCTCAAGGTACAATCCAACCTGGTTATGACATCGATAGCAATCCACTTTTTCCTGAACCATCCATACCCGAACGGTGCATCACCATATATTCTTCCTACACATAAAAATGCCACATATTAAACCCTTTCTAAATAAAACTCAAAATACCATGAAACAATGAGTCCCCTATATTAGTAAGTAGGCAGTCTATAGGGCATAGTTTGATTTTATACAAGGATGCTCATGAAAGGAATCTTCAAGTGACAATGAGTGAGTTGTTTGAGATGGAAATTGACGGTGCAATATCCAATCTTAAAGGAAATTAGCAAAGCAGTAAATGTGCAAGAAAATCAAATTGTACACAACAAACAATTCACAATGTTATCTTGCATAATGCCTTAATTTTGAAGACAAAAAACTCATTGTATCTTGATGAAATTAGTGACCTTAATGGTCAATCACTGGCAACCATGATTTTAAAACATGCTATTGTGCATATGGAGGCAACATTTTAAGCAAGGTGGTGAGTGGTGATTTGGAAAAATGGCAAGTATGAAGGACTTGCTTTATATGCATCACATTATCTAATCACAGGATAATACATCATTTATTTATTTTTTTAAATGAAAAGAAATTATTCTAAACCCTATATAGGACACATTGATACTTCAAAAGCATTTGATCTATTTTTTTAAATTAAAAGAAGTCATTCTAAATCCTATATAGGATACATTGATACTTCAAAAGCATATGAAGGAATTTGAGATTATGCAAACATATGTCAATTAAATACCTAGATTACAAACAATAGCACGAACATTGTAACCCTTGTTGATCAGAGCAAGAATGAGATAAACAACAATGAATCCTATGCCTCCTTACCACTCTTTCTCATTCTTTACTGAAACACATCTCCATTTTGGCAGGATACACCTGAAAATAAGGTTTTAACAAAGGTTTTATTGTAAGTTTATTAAAATGAAAACTCCATTCTAGCGGGCTATTCCTAAAAATAAGATTTCGATGAAATCTTTAGAGTATTTTGGTGGGCTATATTCTTGATTCCTTAAATTATTTATTTGAATTGATTGTGACTAACATGATTTGTTGCATTTAGTGTTGTAAATTGTAATGATGCCATGATTACTGTACTACCGCCATCTCTTATTATACCCATTGTGGTATGGTGGGTTTTTTCCCTTCCCTTCTATTGTTTACTGCACTACCACCTTGCTCAAGGCTTCTTGCTGCAGGGTCGCATTGTATACCTCTCTACGACATATGTTACTCACCTTCCCAGCGGTATAGTGGTGTATTCTTTTGATCATTACTTGAAGAGTGTTGATGAGACAATCTTGTTTTTCTTACCGATATATCAATATCTCATCGACAATACTTTGTTATATCCAAGATTTGTGTTTCTCTCCTCGATATGTCCATATCTTGTTGACATTTCACTATTTTACATAATTGATGAGACATATAAATAAGTCTCTTCGACATAGGGGTGTCTAAACCAGTGCTAAACCCAAAGCTAAACTCGAAGCTAAATTCAAAGCTAAAAGTGGTGCTAAACTCGAAGCTAAACTCAAAGCCAAATGCAGTGCTAATGGTGGTACCACACCTAAAGAAAATTTTGGCACTAAAGGTGGTGCTAATTTTGGTGCTAAGTAGCACCAAAATTAGCACTGACTTGTCTTGATCAGTGCA
Source organism: Sequoia sempervirens (assembly GCA_007258455.2). Lineage (NCBI taxonomy): Eukaryota > Viridiplantae > Streptophyta > Pinopsida > Cupressales > Cupressaceae > Sequoia > Sequoia sempervirens. The sequence goes on from VDFB02373518.1 coordinate 68,925, forward strand.
AATAAACACCAAAAATAGCGCCATCCCGATAAATAGTGCCAACATTTTCAAAAAATTGGCAAAAATACATTAAAACAGTGGGTGGAAGCAAAAAATGGAGCAAATCACAAGGATTTGTTGTAGTGTATTTTTAGGGTTTCAAATATTTCAATCACTCATTATTTTAACATTTTCATGAAAAATTCCTAGACCTTTCCTTTTACAAACTTGGATTTTAGGTTTCTTCATGATGGCTTGCTCTTTCATACTTAGAGAAAATTTGACCTATTTTGGTTTTTCAAGTTTGGAATTTAAAATTTATGATTAATTGGATACCACATAAAATCTATCCCCAAATCCCATTTCCCACATTCTTTCAACTTAGAATTTTTTTGTGCCTTGGGTGTTAGTATTCCATTTAACATAGTAAATGATAAAGAGGCATTCCCAAACCATAATTCCTTGATATTGTGAATGACAAAGTCCTTATTTTTTGGGTTCAAAATGTTGGAATAGCCTTAAGTCACTTTTAGTAAGAGGTAAATCCAAACTCCAATCCTTGATCATTATTTTTCTCTAAAATTATTATGGATTCAAGATACTTAAACAGTATCCTAAAATCTACTTTCTTGCTTGTTTTTTTCTTTAAGAGTATTTCAAACATAAGGTTGTAACGGTCTTTCTAATTTAGTACTTGGTAAGTGGTAAAATTTAACCCTAGTTCTAGTCATTTATGAATGCTTAAATATTTTAGGTATAGATTTTTGGGAATGAAATTAATTCAACATTACACATAAGGTAGAACCAAAATCTTACGGACTCAATCTTTTTTTACCATTGAAGTATTTCAAGTTTGAGATTTTCATAATGCACCTAATAGATTTCATATAAGATTTAATTTTGAATCATGATTCAGAGGGTTATTTATTTTTATGAGTTGGGTGAAAGTTCAAAGTTGTGTCCCACTTTAGGCCAACTTATTAGCATATAAATTAATTTAAGTAATTTCCAATTGAAATCCAATTTTAGTCAAAAATATGTTAGATGGGTTCTTTGTTTCTAATTTTTGGGTTGGTGATAATTGGACCACTTGCATTGAGATATTGGATTGGAGAGGTTTCAATCATTGGATGATAAAATATTCAGCAAGTTTTTTCAAATACTCAAAAAATCCTTCTTCAAATTTCAACTTATGTGGCTTTGGGATTCTATGCTTCATAAATGTTTGTCTGCTTGGTGGCATAAAAGGAAGCCTGCTTTTGGCACTATAATGTATTCGTTTACTAAGAGACTCCAGTATGTCAAATTTATGTTGAAAATATGGAATAGGAAGCAACTTGGTAATGTATTTCAAACTTTTTCTCATGCTTACTTGGACTTCATATCTCATCATATTTGAAATCATGGTTTAACAGAGGAAAACCATGAAATGGAAGCTATTGCAGTAAAGGAATTGGAAGAATGGAAGCTACGTGAAGAAATATTCTAGATGCAAAAATCTCGTATTGATTGGCTTCAAGAAGGTGATAGGAATGCTAATTTTTTCCATAACTTTGTGAAGGATAGAAGGCAAGGGAATCTCATTTCCTCTCTTAGGTCCTCTAAAGGGGAATCAACTTTCATCCTTTTGTGAGATTTCAAAAGAGGTTGTCCAATGCTATTCCTCCCTATTTACTAAGAACTCTCCTCCTGCTAGTGAGGAGTCCCTCATTTTGGAGTGTATTATGTAGAGTCTAAACTAATGCATTGTAAACTTGGTATAACCTATACAATTTAGAGGTTTATCTGATTGAACAGTCCACTCAACATTGCAAAGACTACAATAAAATGTCAACCCAAGGTTTGTAAACTTGTGATGGGGTTGCACTATATGTGCCTTAAGAGACTCAAAAATACTTTAAAGTTATCCCACTTAAGATATTCTACTTGCTGGAAATTATTGAATTGCATAACAGTGAATGAAACAAACCAGAACTAATGGCTATGGATAATTACATCTTAAACTGTAACTGAACTACTACTAATAAGATATTATTGTATCAACTCAAAACTGATCAAAACTAACGACTCAACCAATTTAACCTCTGGAGTAGTATTGGTTAACCATTACATGCATGTTCATGAAAATTCATTACTAATAAGAAAAGTATGAAACTCTATTTTAACTTGCATGTAGTTCATGAAGTAATGATAAAAAAAAAAAAAACTATTTAAACAAAGATAAACAACTAGAAAATGAATTGAAGAATAGTTACCTTGAGTGGCCTGCTCAAGTGGTTCTTCTCACTTAACTGGAACCAATTCTAACTAACAAATTCTACACATCCATGTGAAATTGACATCATTAATTGTATATCATGAAAAACTACATAAGATCTTCAGAGATTGTATTCAATAAAAATCATTCTAAATATTCATCATGTCTTGAAACTAAAAATAACTGACAATGAAAAACTGAAAAACCAACTAACTTATCTAAGGAATCAACCATCAACTATATACAAGCTCAAGGAAGTCTTATTCTAAGCAAAAACTAACTCCAATCATTAACTTCCATTCCTAGATATCAAAGCATATAGTTAAGATTGAATTGTTCAAACCATAATTGAAAAGAAAGAAGAATCCTAATAAAATTGAAACTCTAAAAAATAGGATTTCATGTAAAACACTAATATTTGTAAAAGTCTTATCAATAAAGGAGTCCTTATTTTCCATCCCTTATTAACTTGTTATAATGATGCACATTCAATCTCCAGCAGGTGTCTTTAAATAGTATTTATCACATTAAGCTTAATCTAGAACTCCCCTGTTTTGATGTCCCAATCTTCCTTTTGTTGCGGGTTATAGCTTCCAATTGCTATGTGTTATAGTTCCTTCTTGGCTGCAAAAAGGTTAATTCACAAAGCATGTGCACAAGACTAACTATTATAATTAAAACATAGACTTTCATCCACATTTCATGCACACTCACATAAAAACCATGTAATACTATTATGTCATATCCATATTTTCATCATTATGATTTAGGTCCAAATCTACATAATAAGTATGAAAAGATAGCATAATATAGGAGTATTGTCTAGAAGGTATATCTAAAAGTGTCTAAAAGTATGTATAAAAGCAATAGAAAATAAGCTAATAATTGGACCCATCATTCCACCCAACTAGACTTTTGCTTGTTCCCAAGCAAAACACTAGGGATATTGATTATACTGCAAGGTGATCTGCCTCACTTCCATAACAACATCAACTCCCTGAGTCTATTTCAAGTAAAAAACTTTGTATGCTACAAGTTGCCTCATTCTGGTATTCCTAGCTCTCTCACATCCCTCACCTTTTTCCCTAGTCCAATATAGAACTGGATAGAGCAACATAGGTAGGTGAAATGTGAGTGGCACCCAATACATTCCTTTGTCAACACCAATTGTCATGTACCTGTGTACCCTTTGAAGCATGGTGGTGAAATTATACATGGAATGAGGTTCCTTTCTCTATAATTCTAGAGTTAAGTTGTTCCATCCACTTTGCACGTAACTGTAGCATTATTGTCCCAAACCTACAACTAAATTTTGCATTCTTTCATAATATTCCTTCCTAAGTTTCATAATTTTCTTAAATACACCCTTATGATCAATAAGTTTCAACCATTCATCAATAACTACATCGAGGTTTTTAGATTCTTTCCTTATGGGAAGAGCAATTTATTTATCCCTCTCCTCATACTCTTCCATTATTTCACTCCCGATTTGTTCATTTTTGTGATAGGATACAAGTTCCCTGGAGATCCCTTACAAACATCAAAGGATTCCACTTTGTTTCATCTGGAACCACATAATTGTGTAAATAATATTCACACAACTGATCTTGCTCCTTAGGTTTAGAATCAACAAAATTATTAAGAAACTCAAAAATTCTACTCATACCAACTAACTATTTACTAATTAGCTTACTGAACTGAAAACGTAGAAATCTTTCTTGTAGAAATAATGCATATGTCCTTGCTAGAGGTCTACATTAGATGATCTGTGCAGCTTTGTTTGCCACTTCCTCCAACCTAACTGCTGATCTTCTTAACTCCATATATTTCTTTTCTAGTTCCTTTTGCATGCTCTTCAATCAAAATTTATTTTTCCTTCTTCTATTTTTCCTTTTCCTATGAAAACTCATCAATCACTTTCCATAGTTGATGACCAAGTTACAAGGTGGAATGGTGAGTTGGAGTTTTGATGGAAGGAGGTTTCTGATTTCGTACTACCAATTCTCCATCACCAGTCTAAGTTATGGCCAACTATTCCAATAAATCAAACTTAGTACTATGGCCATACATTTACAATTTCTCCTCCATTTCCTAATATTTTGTTTCCCTCTCCTTGTCCTTTTGTTCATAGATTTGTACTAACCCTTCCAAGTGTTTAATTCTATCCAATTCTTCTTAGAGATCCTTCCTAACATCTCTTTCCTCTATATACATCTTTGTATCGACAAACTTCTCAGTATCTTCCCCTTCATAGTCTCCATGGATGGGACTGTCTAGGGTTTCCTTCTGTGTTTTCTTAGCAATAAACACATCTTCTAATTATGAATTAGAAGTAGTTAACACACACCTCTTCCTTTTCACTAGTATATTTTCATTATCAAGGACATCTCCCTTTCTATTGGAGTCTATCTCTACTAATGTGACATCTTCCTCTTGTTGTTCCTTGCTCCTTTTCTCTTCTTCGGGTTTCTCTATATTTCCCCTCATGATACCTTGTCTCTTTAATCTACCTAAATGTCTAGGTGTAGGTGTCTCCTTATCCACATTCTTCTCATTTTTAATCTCATTTTTAACACCCTTCTTCTTATTTGGAACATCCTCTTTCTTCTTTTGAGTACCTTTCTTCTCTTTTGTTTTAGAAGGTGTGGAGGTTGTGGATGTACTACCTCTCCTGCTCTTACATCTTTGTGATTTTGAAGAGGATGGAATTTCCTCAATTAAAGGTGACCTAGACTCTAGCTCATTATGTTCCTCATACTCACCTTGGCAATGGGTAGGTGAAGTCGTAGGGGATACATGAGGGCTTTCTCTTACAAGTTCATCTTGTGGTTCTACATTATCAAGTACCATAGGTGCATCTAGCAAACTGTTAATTTTTATACATTCCTTAAAATCTTCCTAATTTACTTGTGGGTATTGAATCCTCAAAATTATTTTTACCAGTAAAGTAATCAAATAGTAGTGTGATATGGAAGTGTCAATTTTTTTTCTTTGATACTTTGATGCCATCCTTTTCAAAAAATTATAAAGAAATTTTGGAAAATTTACCAACATATTATGTTGAAGGTGATTGAGTAATTTAAAATGTACTATCTACAAGAGATTTTACTTATTGTCATAGGTGAGATATCTAACAATTTAGGATGTGCAATTATCCCATAACCAAGGAAGAGAGAGTCTCTTTGTACCTTATGAAGATGATTCTAAATCCTCTCCTCATTCACAAAATTCCTCTCTAGCTACAACTGCATTTGCACGGGTTGGAAACTTTGCCCCAGTTCTAGGTAACCCAGTAACTTGTGTTATGGTGACCTCAGATGCATCCAATGATAGTCCCTTCACCATTGCTTCATCATACTCAACCCTAGATGGAAACCTTCTTGTTATATTATCATTATATTTTGTTAGTTTCAGGAAATAATCAAGCCAACTGACCCTGGTAAAAATGGGTAGAACCATTGCATCTTCCAGAATTTTCTTATGTAGCCAACGATTCCCTTCTAATGACATCACCTCCCATTATGACTTCCTATTCTCTACTGAATGTGTTCAATTTATTCCTAAAAATTTAGCTCAATTCACTCCCCACCTTCAAAACCCTTCTCCTTCCTGATGTTTCCTCATATACTTTTACTACCATACCATAACTACAACTCCCCTTCTTAATTTCCACTTAATTTGAGCTCACAAAAAGGCTCTAGGTTCAACTATGGTTTGGACTTAGCTCAAGTTCTTAGGATTGGAATTGGAAATTGGAGATATTAGTAAAAATTAGGTATAATTTTATTTAGGATGGTTTTGCATGTCACATCTATTGCATTTGATTTGGGCGGCGGATTTTGAAAAAACTAAGTTGTACCCTCCCCCCAACTTAATGGTTGAAGTGACCTCACTTTACATGTGTGATTGGGAAGTGGTAAAATTAGAAATAATGGAAATTAATATTATGAATAGTTCACATGCATGAATTAATATGAAATACATAATGAAATTTTAGAGAAAGCTATGGTAATTATGATAGCGTACCAACCAAAAGAGATAACTAATCGTTGCATGTGTAAATTGAAAAGTATGTATCTAGATTTTGATTTGATGTGACAAAAAATAACTGCAAGCTAATGAATTTTGAGGTGGTGAATGCAAAGTGATAGGATGGATTAGACAAATAGTAGTTGGTGATGTGACAGCTCGAACATTTGAATTTTGAATTGGTAGCTAGAAGTCGTAAAATCATGTTGTGGGTATTTATTGTGAAGAGATGGATATTGCATGTGAGTATTTTGAAATTTTATTTTCTTCTGTCAGACGGTGCTATGAGTACCTGTAATAACAATATATGTTTTGAATGTTGAAAACTATTATGCTATAGGTCCCTACAGAATCAGGACCCTCTTGGAATGTGTAAATAAAAAAAGTCCCTCTAGAAGAAATATAAACATCATTATAACTGTGTTGTGTGTTCTTGTGAGATAAAATGAGAAGTTAATCTCGAGTGTTTTCAAGGATTGAGTTGTGTAGCTCAATCACTGGGTCACTTGGAGTGCATGGTATATCATGTGCTACTAAAATATCACTTTGTGTGTCTGAACTTGTATCGAAATCACTGTGAGCACCATATTGTTGAAATAGGGAGAAAATAAAATCATCTTTTTGCACTAGTTTCTTGTACAATTTTAATTTGTGGCCATTAACCAAAAGAGAGAATCTAACTGCATCAATGGTGTGCAACTTCATTGCCCCATTAGGATAGACTTGACTAATTTCATAGGGTCCCAACCACCTGGATTGGATTTTCCCTTTGAATTCTTTGTAGCTTGAATCATATAATAATGCCCAATCCCCTATATTAAACTCCTTTGTTTTGATATACTGGTCATGCCACTTCATCCTTTTTTGTTGTACTACTTTAGTGTGATGGATTGGTTCCATCCTAATCTCATCTAATCCATACACTACCTCATAGGGTGTAAAACGAGTTGTTATTTTCTAGGTTGTTCTATATGCCCATACTGCTTCTAGTAACCTTGCAACCCAATATTTTCTATGTAGCCACATTATCTTGGTGGGAATACTTTCAGTTTCTCTATTAGTGACTTCCACTTGACTATTAGCCTGAGGGTGGTAAGATGTTGACTTCTTGTGTCTAATTTGGTATTCTTCAACCAATTTGGCGATGAGTTCATAAGTAAATTGTGGACCTTGATCAATGACTAATTCTCTTGGTACTCCATACCTAGTAAATATATCCTCATACAAGAATTTAGCCACATTGTCATCTCTGGAAAACTGTAAGGCCTTTACTTCTACCCACTTAGTCAAGTAATCAGTGAAAACAAGAATGTATTCCTTGTTGCTGGAAGTAGGTGAGATTGGTCCAATAAATTCTAGACCCCATTTATCAAAAGAAGCTAGTGTTAACTGGGGCTACAATGGAATTTCATCACTCCTTGTTGGTTTACCCATCCTTTGGCACCTATCACAACTTCTTGTGTATTTGACATGTTGAAGTGAGCAACCCAAGATCTTCAATCTTCGACACCAAATAACCTCCACAAGAAATAGAGAGAAGCAACAATGGAAGACGCTACTCCACCAAACAAGAATTGCAATATAATACAATATGCAATACTTTACAATGCAATGCAAATGCCATACAAAATATGCTAGAGATTCCTTGCTTATAAAGGAAAGGATGAGAGATGGGATTAGACAAGATCATGAAAAGTGTCTTAATCCTATTGCATGAGACAACTAACTCATAACTACCTAGGATAATGCAAAGTCTAGATAAGACAACTATGACTTCTAGATAAGACAACTAAGACTTCTAGAAGAAATCGTATATCCTAAGTAAACTTAACACATGAACTAAGTCCCCTAAGTCCCTAGTAAATAATTAACTAAGTAGAAGACTTTATTCACACCAACACCCCCCCTTAAGTGCAACTTAGGAGAGAAGATTATTGTGAAAATGATGCAAAGATGCAAGGATGGGTCCCAACTACTAGGTCTAATGAGGTTCCCATGTACAAAATAAAAAAAATCTATCACAAATAGAGAAAAGGACAAATCCCATACGAGGGAAAAATCCTCTCCAAAAGAGAGAAAAATAACAACATGAAGAACATCACTGAAGTAAGAAGTTGCAAATAATTGTTGAAAGATGACTACTATAGTGCTATAATTGAAGAACCTCCTCTGAAAATAGGATGATCAGGATCAAGAAGACAACAATTTGCATGAGTGCCCCCAATAATACTACTCAAACAATGATCAGATGGAAAACAAAGGAAAAACATCTATCAATCCCAAATACAAAAGGCACATGAATCTGTACGAGTGAACCCAACAACACTACTTAACCAATGCAAGTTGAAAATATAGGTGCCAATAGTCGAAAGAACATTGATCAACTGAGGATAAAAGGTTTCCTCCACAAACATGAATGCAAGAGTGTCTATATGGTAAAATTCTCCATCTCATCAAAATGCATGGGTAACCAATCGATGCATCTACCTAGTACATAGGAGCAAATACTAGATACATAGTTCACTCCAAAGTGAAACCAAGGAAGCATTAGCACAAACAGTATAATAGCCCCCCATAATGTTGACTTGGGAGAGGCATGACAAATCCACTATAACTTTGTGTATCACCATGTATTGCATGAAGGAGAAGAAACGACATCTGAAAATACACTAGAAAGTACCTACAATTGAAAAAAGGTGTGCATAGACAAGGCATGCATACATGAGTCAAGAATCACATGGATTCATTGTTGTCATAGAGGGACACTCACTTGAAAAAGGTGTGAAGAAAAATAAAAAAGGCACTACACAACCCCCCATGGCACTTTATAATACAGTGCAATATAAAAAATGACACAACCTTATGTGAAAAATCCCCAAAGTACATGTACAATAGTGTGGCACTTTATTTCAGTTTGTTTACATATAAGAAATTGCTGACAAAAGATGCTAAAAAAGTTTACAAAGAAAAAAATACATATAAAGTAGCCCAAATTAAGCCATCTCATGCAACCATAAAGTTTCCAAGTCCAAAGTATCCAAGTAATTAACCAAAGTGTTAAAACACAAAAATATTAATTAATTATACCAAGGTCCAAACCTAGAAAAATTGTATGAGTAACTATGAAGAGCTTGGAAAGACCTTTCTAATGTTGTGAGAATCACAAAAAACAAAGGAACGAAGCAAAAGTTATGAGCTCGGGAGTGAAAAAAGGACATCTGACTTTAACGAGCAATAAATGCAACCAAACACCAAAGTTTCTAAAAATAACCTATACCACTAGAAAATTGGGTTCACCAGCTTTTCGACAATATTTCATTTTCAAAATTTTTCCATCTGGATCAAAAGTTATGCAAAAAGGAAAAAAATCCCTAGAAAATGAACTTCATGGGCTAAATAGGTACAAAATTACAGCTCCTTGGGGCTAGGGCTTAGTTGCCCATATGACCATATTTTGTAGCGTGGAAAAATTAAAAAATACCACTACCACTGGAAATGGCTAGGCAGTGGGCTCCCTCGTCTCTCCATGCACTTGTACCAGTGACTAATAAAGCCTTGACAGGGGACTAATGAAAACCCATCAACCTTGCAAGCACTTTTAAAGAAAAGTTTTAATAAATATAAAACTTGCAACCGATATAGTCGGCCTTTGACCAATTGGCAAGTACAAAAATATGGTCAACTTTAAAATTGAAACCAAATTTTTAGCACAAAGTTTAAACCTACGATTAAAACATATAAGCCTGTCAAATAATAAACTCTACAATTAATAAAGGAACACATAGCATATCAAAGCCAGCAACCAAATGCATTGAGCACCAACCAATTGACACGAATTTGATAAGAAGAGGTATGCTAACTGCAAAAAGGGATCAATCTGACACAAGAATACGCTAGCATAGAGAATATACCACTTAAGGTATGAAATAACAACTAATGGAAAAGTCTTTACCAGCAATGACTTGATGGTAGCGATTTGACTGATGGATATGCCAATTTCACAGGAAAAAAAAAGGACAAATGACACAAGAAATTATGTGACCTATAGATAGTGCATGAAATGACTGACATAGACCTTTAACCACAGATTTGATAAGAGAAGTAGGTGATTTGATTGGGCTACAGGATCGTTCCAATCCACTAGATGGAGAATATACTCAAACCCCCAAATAGTCAGGCTGATGGGATGGGACACCGAATTTTGTACCCTACAAAAAGGTACAAAGAATATGCCATGGATCTGATGAATATGCCAATGATTCCCCAACTGAGCTAAAAGATGTGACCACTGAGAATATAGTCTACCAAAAAAGTTTTGACCACTGTGGAAAAAGGATGTTGAAGGATCTGTTCAGTCGACAAAACTTTATGAAACCAATGACTATAAAGAAGGTCGATAATGAAGTGAGAGGACCTACAAAAAAATGAACTTGGGCCTAAATGACAAGTCGTCGGAGCTATGAATAGGGGGGCTCAGACCAACAAGGGGCCGACGAAATTCTTGAGGATCTGGTGGTAGAAAGGCAAGCTCTGATGAATGCTTGAACGGAGCGATGGTGCCGATGTGCAATGTATGGGTCTGACAATGGCTACGACCTGTAAATTAAGATTAAAGTTTGCAAAAAAGGAATGTGGCTAGTCCATACAAAATAATAAATGTTGTAGAAATATTTTCATGGCCACCACATAGAATAATATGTCAAGCTTTAAAAAAATGCCCCAAACTATATAAAAATTGCCTGATAATTGAAAATTTTGCCCCATTTTTTTATAGTCAATCATAGAAATATTTTTTTATGAAATAATGATGACTGTACCACTCGTTAGGCCATATGACCTGCTTGGGAAAAAAAAAATTCCTCAACCTCCAATTGACAATGTCAAAAATTGACAATTTGTAGTCGATCTTTAGGTTTTTGGGCCTCCTAGGCACGATACAAGGTCTATTTTAACCCAAAATGCTCTGGAATATCAGCTACCTCTCAGATTTGAGCTTCAAACCATTATTTTCCAAAGTTGCAAATGGTGACCAAATTGAGTGAAACAAAAGCCAAATCTAACTTTCTCGAGCATCCTAGACGTAATGGGATAGCCTAAAATACTGACACTATAGCCAAAAGTGCAATCACCAGATCACACCAAAATGCATACATGCAATATAGGATTAAAAATTCTTTGCAAACCCTTTCTGATTCTCAATATCATATTGAAATACAAGAGAAGAGCATGTGGGGAATTTGCAAGATCATATAAGAAATTCAAATCGCAATAGAAAACTTGATGGTGGAAGCTCTCTAATGAAAAAGGAAGGAGCTTACAAGATTCAAAGCTCTGATACCATGTTGAAGTGAGCAACCCAAGATCTTCAATCTGCAACACCAAATAACCTCCACAAGAAATATAGAGAAGCAATAATGGAAGATTCTATTCCACCAAACAAGAATTGCAATATGATACAATATGCAATAATCTACAATGCAATGCAGATGTCATGCAAATTATGCTAGAGATTCCTTGCTTATAAAGGCAAGGATGAGAGATAGGATTAGACAAGAACATGGCAAGTGTCTTAATCTTATCACATGAGACAACTAACTCATAGCTACCTAGGATAATGTAAAGTCTAGATAAGAACACTATGACTTCTAGATAAGACAACTAAGACTTCTAGAAGAAAGATTATATCCTAAGTAAAATTAACATGTAAAATAAGTCCTCTAAGTCCCTAGTAAAGAATTAACTAGGTACAAGACTTTATTCACACCAACATGACATAATCCTTATGCAAAGTCGGCCAATAATAGCCAGTTGTGAGGATCTTAAATGTTGTTCTTTTTGCTACAAAATGACCTCCACATGGCTCATCATGGAAAGCCTTCATAATATCAAATATTTCATCTTCCCTTATGCACCTTCTCATGATGTTGTTAGGGCCAGTGTAAAACAAATAACCTGATACCCAAGAGTATGGAAAACACTTATGTACTAGTTGTCTCTTTTCCCTTGGAGAAAAGTGTGGTGGAATCTACCCTGTTACTAAATAATTGGAAATATCAACATACCAAGGTATATGTACATTTAGAGAAAATAAGTGTTCATTTGGAAATGAATCATCCACTACTCCTTCAATTGATTGTGTTGGAAATCTTGACAGAAAATCTACCACTACATTAGCTTTACCAGGTTTGTCCACCATGGTAATATCAAATTCTTGTAGGAGTAGCCATCTAACCAATCTGTCTCCTACAACATTTTTGTTCATAAGGTATTTCATAAAAGTGTCGTCTATATGAATAAAAACTAAATAACCAGTAATGTAATGCCTAAATTTATTGATGGCATACACTACTACCAACATCTCCTTTTCTATAATAGTATAGTTCAACTTTGCTTCTTGAAAATTCTTGCTGATGTAGTATATTGCATATTCTTTGCTACCCTCCTTCTAAGCCAAAACTACTCTAATGGAAAAATATAAAGTATTTGTATGTATATGAAAGGGTAGGGTCCAATTAGGGCCCCTCAGAACAAGTGCTTGAGTCAAGGCTTTCTTCAACTCTTCAAATAAGTGTTGCAATTCTAATATTCATTCAAATTCAATGCCTTTGCTCAACAAAAAAAACAATGGTGAAATTTTTTTACTAAAGTCTTTAATAAACCTCTTGAAGTAGCCTGCATGGCCAAGGAAACTTCTAATATCTCTTTGCTTCTATGGAATAGATAATGTAGAAATAATTTATATTTTATGTGGATCAACCTGAATCCCTATACTAGAGATAAAGTTTCCTAAAACAATTCCATGTGTCATCATCATAAAGCGCTTTTCATTGTTGAGTGAGGGTTGTGTTCTTTACATATTTTCAATACCTTTTCTAGATTGTTGAGGGCTTCCTCATAAGTCTATCCATATGTGGTGAAATCATCCATATATATCTCCATGCAGTTATGAGCATAATCAGAAAAAGATGTTGAGAACTGCCCTTTGAAAGCTAGCTAGAGCATTGCATAAGCCAAAGGGTAGAATGAAGTAGGTAGAATTACCCCAAGGACAAGTAAATGTGGTTTTGTCTTGATATTCTGGAGAAATTTTTATCTAGTTGTAACCACTATTTAACCATCTAAGAATGAAAAGTACTTCTTCCCAGCTAGAGACTCAAGCACTCGATCTATAAAGGGAAATGGAAAGTGGTATTTCCTAGTGGTTGTATTCAATTCCCTATAATCTACACAAACTCTCAATTTTCCATCTTTCTTAGGAATAATTACCAAAGGTGAGACCCATTCACTGTCAGATATAGGATAGATAAAACTTGCATCAAGGAGTTTTTGAAGTTCAGCTTTGACTATGTCTCTCAAAGCAGGGTTCATACGTCTTTGAGGTTGTTGAATGGGTCTATAACCATCATTGATATAAATCCTATGCATACATAAGTTAGGACCTATGCCTTTTATATCATGGTAATCCCATTCATATGCTACTGAGTTCGCATGCAACACTATGTACAGGGAATCTTGTTGTTCTTTAGTCAAGGCATTGTTTATGTTCAACATTTTTCTTGGAATGCCTTCTAATTCCTTGGATGATTCTTGCATAGATGAGAGGTCAAGGCTTGGAATGATTGGTACACATTGTTGTGGTAGTAAGGAATGAAATCTAAGATATTTCTTCTGAGGAATTGGTGGGTATAATACTTTTCAAGGGGTTTTATATGCATCCAAGACAATCTTGTTGTTGTGGGCTCTTGCTGTATTCATTATGGATTATGTGAGCAATGAGCTCATCTTCATCCTAATCATCCAATTAAGGGCTACGTTTTATGGTCATCAATATCTAAAAAGAATAGTTATCTTCCTCATCCATAGTGGGCCAAATAGTTTGCTAAAGATCAGCATAAGGTTGGGCTAGAGGATAGAGGACCAATTTCTTGGTCACTATCCCATTAGATATTATCATATGTCTAGACCTACAACCTTTGAATGCATCAGCTATATCTAACCATGGTCTACCTAGGATGAGTGGGTATCTTGCAAGATTAACCTTTGACTATAAAATGATGAAATCAACAAGATATTCCCAAGAATCTAATGCAATAACTAAATCTTCAATGATTCCTTTAGGCTTGACTATTGACCTATCAACCAACTGTAAAACAATTTGTGTAGGTCTAAGGTTGGCTAACTGAAGTAACTACATTGTTTCTTTAGTCATAACATTGATTGTTGCCCCTAACTCTATCAAAGTGTTCTTACTAAGGATCCCATTAATCTTGACATCCACTATTGGAATACCAAGGTTTGTGTACTTAGGGATAGTTATGTTCCCTAATATGATATCTGCAAGGTTTCCCAAGATATGGATTGTTTGATGATCCTTCCTTTTTCTTATTGGTTTCTTAAGACATAGGTCCCTTATAGTTTTAGTATAAATAGGGATGTATTTGATAGATTGGATGAGTGGAATCTTGATGATCACATCTTTTAATTGACCTAGGAGGTTTGTCTCAGCCTTTGTGTGATGATTTTGAACAACTAAGCATTTAGGAAAATGAGGCTTTGGACATGAGGTAGTTTGGTGTACCTGATTTGACATAGGTTCCAAAGTTTTTTTTTCTAAAGCTTCAATTGCAGGTTCTTCATCCTCAATCTCATTAATTTGAGGGGATGAAGGTCCAACAAGTTGTTTTCCTAATCTAAGTTGGACATCACTCACCTTTACCCCATAAGTGGGGTATTACATAGCTTCGTTAGTATAATCCCGCTGAACATGTTTGTTGTTAGGGTTAGGTGTAGGTTGAGAAGGTATTTTTGGTGGCTTGGGTGGATGGGATGTAGGATTCAATGGAGGAATAATAGCTTGTTTTTGTTGTTGAGGTTGAAGCATAGGTTGTTGATAGTTCATGTTTTGTTGCTACCATTGTTGACTTTTTTCCATTTGGGATTATAATTGGAACCTTGGAAATTTTGTTGTGGCCAAGGATTTGGCTATTGCTGGTTCCAATTTTGCTAGGGTTGTGGCCATTATTGAGGATTTTTCCATGGATATTGGTTTTTTGGCCAAGGCTAAGAATTCCAAGTAGAAAAGTTATGATTTCCAATGGGAAAGGATGAATTGAAGCTAAGAGGGTCTTATGGCATACCTTATCTTTGTTTCCATGGCCTTCTTTGAGCTATATAAAAGAGTTGTTCATCCTCTCCTTCAAGTGGCTGGAAATCAATTTTTTTCAACTTTATCTTGTTGGATACTATCCCCTTTTGCATTTATAGTTTGCTTTACTTTTCCTACAACCTGGATAGTATTCAGTGAGCATGGCCTTAGCTTCCTCCTGGTTCTTCTTGATGTGGAGAGTATCCAATTGAGCTTCTAAGTGGTTGATAATGTCCTCTTTCATGTTGGACAATAGGTTGTTCAATTTTATCTTTGAAACCCCTATAGATTCTTTTCCAATAGTGGATGTCCTATCTCCTCTTGGTTTTTTAGTGAAGGTCCTGGAATAATTCTTGCAGACCTTACAAATGTCTTGAAATGGTATCTAAGAGATATCTCCTTGTCCAATGAGGTTGAGGGAATCCATACAGTCATCATTGACTCTCCTCAAAAATACTAACTTGAGGGACTCTTCAAACAACTTGTTCTATGCTTTTCTTCAAGGAAAATTGAAATATCTCCACATAGTCTTCTAGTGGTTCATCCTCCTTCTGTGACATTCTAAAAATATCATCTTTCCTCCAATTAGGCCCCCTACAATAGTCTTGGTACTTCTCCAAGAATAATATCTTCTCGGTGTCTCAATCAGGAACAACATCCCTCCCTAATCCCATGAACCATCTTAGGTTTGCATCTTTTAGAGTGGCAAGGAAGAGTTTGAGCCTATGAGCATTAGACTTGTATAGTCAAATTTTGCACAGGACATCAAATTCAAACAAAAATGTATATGGGTCCTCAATCATTAACCCATAAAAGAAGTTGGTAAGGCTAAAGGAGGGATGTTCTTCAGCACTATAGCCCTTTCTTGGTTAGTGATTGGGAACTCAGATGTTGCATGTTCAGGATCATTATCCATTGCATCACCCATGGTGCTATATGTTCCCTTTGCAAGTGTAGTAGATGTTGGTGATAGAGAAATTTCTTCGTTAGTATTACTCTCACTCTAAGTACTAGGCTCACCAATTTCTACTATGGCTTCTTAGCATGAAGAGGGAAGGAATCTTCCCAAAGAATCCCGTTGCTTCCACATACATGAAATAAGGCTTTATATAGCAACGATCTTGTACAATGTTAGTGTATCTTCTAGTGTTGGAAAAGATTAATTCTAACAATCCTAATGCTGAAAATAAAATGTAAACTATGAAAGCTTTAGAAAACAAGTCTATGAAGATAACACCATCCCCGATAACAATGCCAAAAATGTAGAGTCTAAACTAATGTATTGTAAACTTGGTAGAACCTACACAATTCAGAGGTTTATCTAATTGAAAAATCCACTCAACATTGCAAATACTATATTAAAATGTCAACCCAAGGTTTATAAACTTGTGATGGTGCTACATTGTATGTGCCCTCAGAGACTCAAAACTGCCTAAGTTATCCCACTTAAGATATTCTACTTGTTGGGAATTACAAAGTTACATAACAATTAAAGAAACAAACAAGAACTAATGGCTACAGGTACCTACAACTTCTATAAATAAACTACTACGAATAAGATATTATTGTATCAACTCAAAACATATCAAAACTAACAACTCAACTAATTTAACCTCTAGAGTACTATTGTTTAACCATTACATGCATGTTCATGAACATTCATTACTAATAAGCAAAGTATGAGATTCTAGTTTAACTTGCATGTAGTTCATGAAGTAATGATAAATAGAAAACATCTATTTAAACAAAGATAAACAACTAGAAAATGAAGTGAAGAATAGTTACCTTGAGTGGCCTGCTCAAGCGGTTTTTCTTACTTAACTAGAACCAAATATAAAAAATAGATTCTATATATCCATGTGAAATTGACTTCATTCATTTCATATCATGAAAGATTACATAATATCTTATTCAAAAATAGTATACAATGAAAATCATTATGAATATCCATCATGTCTTGAAACTGAAATATAATTGATAATGAAAAAATAAAAAACCAACTAACTTATCTAAGGACTCAACCATCGACTATATACAAGCTCGAGAAAGTCTTATTCTAAGAAATAATTAACTACAATGATTAACTTCCACTCTTAGAGATCAAAGTGTATCTAGTTAAGATTGAATTGTTCAAACCATAACTAAAAATAAAGAAGAATCCTAATAGAACCAAAACTCTATAAAATAGGATTGCATATAAAACACACAAATATTTGTGAAAATATTGTCAATAAAGGAGTCATTTTTTAGCGCTTATTAACTTGTTATAATGATGCACGTTCAATCTCCACTAGGTGTCTTTAAATAATGTTTATCACATTCAGCTTAATATGGAACTCCCATGTTTTGTTCTCCCAGTCTTCCTTTTGTTGTGGGTTACAGCTTCCAACTACTACGTGCAATAGTTCTTTCTTGGATGCAAAAAGGTTAATTCACAAAGCATGTGCACATGACTAACTCTCATAATTAAAACATAGAATTCCATCCACAATTCATGCACACTTATGTAGAAACCATGCAATACTATTATGCCATAACCATATTTCCATCATTATGATTTTGGTCCAAGTCTGCATAATAAATATGAAAAGATAGCATAATATAGGATTATTATCTGGAAGGTATATCTAAAAGTGTCTGAAAGTATGTATAAAAGCAACATAAAATAATCTAATAACTAGACCCATCATATTTCTTCTTTGGTTTCTAACGAGATAAATGAATCAAGTTAGTCAAACCTAGATCTATGGAGGAATTAGAGGTGATTATTTTTTAGATGAAGAAGGGGAAAGCCTCAAGTCTAGATGGATTTTCTATAGAATTATATTTAGAAGTTTTGGGACATTATCAAAATTTACCTTCTTGAGGTAGCACAAGAATCTCAAAGAAATAAGAAAATGTTAAGAGTCATGAATTTGCCACTTTCCTTTCTCTTATATCCCAAAAAGAGGAGTCTTTGGACCTTTTAGACCGATTGGCCTATGTAATATGGTGTACAAAATTATTTCAAAGTTGATAGTCGAACATCTCAAGCCATGGATGAGTAGATTAATTTCTGAGGAACAATGAGGCTTTGTTGGTGGTCTAGGTAGATTCTAGATAAGATTGTAGTTGCAACTAAAGTCATTCACTCTATGGTGACCTCTAAAGAGAAGGAAATGTTCATCAAGTTGGACATGGTAAAAGCTTACAACCATGTTAAATGGGCCTTCCTTTCTAAGATTCTGAGTGCTTTTGGGTTTGGCGGAGTCTAGATTGAGTGGGTCATGAGTTGTATCACTTCATCTTCCTTCTTAGTTCGTATCAATAATGATCCTTTTGAGATTTTTTGAGCGTTCGAGAGCCTTCAACAAGGTGAACTCATTTTCCCCTACTTTTTATATTAATGGTTGAAGGTTTAGGGAGACTTATTAAATCCCATGTGAGACCAGGTTTGATTCAGGGTTAGAGTTGAGGCAACAATATGCCTTCACATTCACGTTTATAGTTTGTTGATGACATTGTATTGATGGGCCTAGCCAAATTTGAGGAGGTTATAAATTTAAGAAAGACCTTGTATACTTATTTGGTGGCCTCAAGGAAAGGAATCAATGAGAATAAGCCCTCCATTTTATCTTTAATACTCCAAGGCTTATTCAAAGTAAGATAGCTCAAATTCTCAGATTTCATATTGGCTTGCTTCCCTTTGTCTATCTTGGTATTCCCCTAGTTGTGGGATCTCTTCACAAGGGGATCTAGTAGGATATTATTGATAAGTTTTGCAATAAAGTTAGCCATTAGACTTGCAGATGGCTTTCTACTCTGGGTAGAGTGACTCTTTTGAAGTCAATCGTTCAGGCCCTTCCTATATAAATTTTTTTGGTGCTATCAACTCCTTATAGATTCATTACATAATTTGAGATTCTCTCTTGACAATTCTTATTGGCTAGTAATCTACTTTAGAAGAAGTGGAGTTTAGTTAAATTGGATTCTATTTGTAGGCCAAAGAAGGAAGGTGAGCTCAGTTTTAGAAAAGCAGGTATTAGTGGAAAGGTTTTAGAAACTAAGCTTTATTGGATGTGATGCACTAGGGTAAGTGCAAGAACTTGGGTCCACATTCAAGGGAAGTGTCATTTTTTCAGCTTTAAAACAAATACCCATTCATTTTTTAAAATAGGTACCCATTTTGAAGTGGGTACTTATTCCAAAAGGTTTGAAACTCACAAGAGATGTTTTTCATTTGGATTTGGGCTCAGAAAAGGCATGGTAACCCAACCCTTAGCCTTTGATCTGCAACTAAAAAACTAAGGCAAATTGAAGAAGAATGTCCAACTTTGGCAATATGGCTATTGGACTTTTTTTCTAAATCAATCTATGAAATTAAAACCAATTAGAGAACATGATATCTAGTTTCCAAATATATAATTTTTATTAGAATTGGATTATATTTGTTATTTTTTAATTAATTTCTAAGCAAACTAATCCTTAAACTTGAAATATCAAGCTTTTTTTGTTTTTTAATAACTCTTTTTTGGTTAATTTTCTTGTAAAAAAATTATGTGGCATCAATCTTCAAACAATTCTCTATAAAATTAAAAATATATATTCAAAAAAAGTTTAGTTTAGGTCCAATTATGTCATTCGTACATGATTTTTAAAAACAACAATTAAGGCCAATCAAAATTCAATAAAAAATATATATTAAAAAAAACTACAAAAAAAAGTTCTCCTCAATCTTCATGTTGTTAGCTCTCTTTCCCCAAATGAATTAGCAAAATACTTTTATTTGGGTCAAAAAGTGGTGTTCGTACACGTGCATGGTATGGTAAAAAAAAACTTTTAAAAAGTGGTTTTTATACATCCATATCAAAATTTAATTTCTATCATCTGGGTATTTGAATAAATTACATATTTGGAAACTAGATTCAAAATGATAAATTTCATATAATTGACCTTTTTTAAGATTCATTGTGGAAGTGCCTCAAATTTTCGATCCAAGTGTGAAAAATTCTGAAAAACAGCAAAAACACTTCCACTTTTTGAGCTTTTTGTCAGACCCAATTTCTTGCATCAGCCCACTAATCAAGATTAGAATTGGGTCTGGATCCTCACTTCAAAGTATTTGAGAGGGGTGTAAAGTATTCATGTGCCTAGGTTCATCCTCATGGGTAAGGGTTCTATGATTTGGAGCACTCTTAAAAGGGGAGCCAAGCTAGTTAAGCAAGGATTATTTTGGATCTATAACAAAGGCTCTAAGGTTCTATTTTGGTTTGATTCTTGGGATGGGCATCCCTCTGTCATGTCAATGTACCAACATTCATAGTCTCTATGTAACATTTTTCTTGAAGTTGGTTGGTGTCATGTGGCAAACTTTAAAGCCTCTAAAGTTCTTGGTCAAGTGAAAGTATTCAAATGGAAAGATCCACATGAGTGGCTGCCTAGTGGTTCAATGGAAGATCATCATGAAATGGCTAATATTTTGGTTGATAGAGCTTGTAATTATTTATTGGAGAGAGATGTTCTTGCATGGGGCCCAGATCCAGAGGGTAAATTCTCAGTTGCCTCAGGTTATCAGGAATTGGATAGGAAGACTTATGGTAGAGTTGGTGTTCCTTGGTGGAAATAGGTTTGGAACAAGTTCTCCTAGCCTAAATGTAATTTTTTCTCTTGGTTGGTGGTACAAATAATTGCCTCACTTGGGATAATTTATGAAAGAGAGGATTTTAGGGTCCTTCTATATGTGTTATGGGTAACAACTATGAGGATTGCTCCTCACATTTATTTTCATATGTCCCTTCTCTAGGGAGATTTGACATTGCTAGTGGGGGATCTGGAATCAAGCTTGTAGGCATGCCTCTTCTTTGGCTAAATTATAGGGTGGGATGGGGAATCCTCCAGCTAGGAATTCCTTCCTTCAGATTGCTTGGAATATTAGGTCCATCCTAATCATTTGGAAAATTTGGTTGGAAAGAAATCGCAAGATTTTTTAGGATAAGAAATTGAAAACTCAATAGTTATGGCTAGAAATTATTTGTGTTATTCAAGAGACTTTAGTGACAGAGTGTGATTTATTTGTGCATATGGATCCAAAAGATATGGGAGTTGTTCAAACTTTGGGTCTAGTTGGTTGTGATAGGATTCTATAGATCTCAGCCAAGACTGGGTCATTTGGCCAAAAGGAGGATTCAGAGAGATGATTGTTGGTCACCCCCTCCTCATGGAGTGTTGAAAATCAACATTGATGGGTCTTCCAGAGGAAATTCTGGACATGCTAGGATTGAGGGTATTGGAAGGGATAGCTTGGGGGTGGTCATATTCTTCTTTTCTTTGTATAAAGATTAACAAACTAACAACTTTGTGGAAAGTCTATTTATTCTCTTTGCTTTGAAAATGGGTTGTGCCCTTGGATGGAGAAGGATCATTTGTGAATAAGATTCATAGGTAGTAATTGATATGATGAACACGTGGCGATGAGATGGAGTGAATTGATAATTGGCCTTGGTGGTAAAGCAAATCTTGTCTTAGTGAGTTGTTGGACTCTGTCACCTTTTTCCATATGCCTCAGGAATGGAATAAGGTGGCAGATTGCTTGGCAAAATGGGCATTTGAGTAGATGGGGATGTGGAGTGTTGAGGATTGGGGAAACTTATCTAGTGATTTTTCCAAGTTGTTAGAAGATTTATTTATGGAGGACACAAGAGGTTATTTGGAGGTTTTTGGGAGGATTTTCCTGGTTTGAGGACTACTTTCATGGATTGTGGCCCCTTGGTGGGTTTCATGAGATTAACTACCTTATAATGATTGTTTTTGGTTAATAGATTTTTACTCATTAAAAAAAAATAGTCAAACACATGTTTTAAATAAATTCATTCTAGCTAAATTAGATATGTGCCACAACTTTTCTAATTGAAAGCATCCATTAAATATATATGTATCATCACTTTGGGATCAATTTACAAAAAAAAATTATATTTAAAAAATGATGTTCTCACAATTCCTATTTATATAACGTTCAAAAAAATCTTAAAATACCCATTTGTAAATGTATAAACTTGTATTTAAAAAAAAGAATATATGTTCTTTTTATATTTTAATTGATGTTTATACTAAAAAGAACAATAGGTTACCAACACCAAAATATGAGTTTGATTGTTTTCTCAAGAAAATACTAAAATTTATTAAATATATGATGCACTAGAGGAGAGATTCCATATCAAGATTATATATTTTTTTCTATTTTTGGATAAAAAGTTAAGACAAATTATATCCATCGAAACAAATTGTATTTTTACATGTAAATTTTAATATTTGTTAAAAAAATATTTTATGAAAATAGGAACAAAAATAAATAATTGCATCAAAGTCTTAAGTTATAAATACAAAAAATAATGAAGAAAAAATTACTATTTAAAAAGTGACATCCCACATAACCTTATTTTTTAGCATTTATCAATAATTAAATCATAATGTCAATTTTATAAAAAAATACATTCAAATATTTTTTAATTAAAATATACAAATATAAAGTATATTAAAAACTTTATATTGTATTGATTTATATCATTTCCAAATTCAAATGTATATGTTACTTTTTAGTGCTTCAAGTTAAAAAGATGGATCAATGTTGACCATTTCCTTTTTAAAAGTGTGATACAACTTTGAACATTCACATAACTTTTTAGACTTAGATAATCCAATCAATCAAGTACTTCATAAGTCATGTTCCCAAAGTTTGTTTACTTGCTAAACCTAGGCCTTGGTCTTTGGGGATCCAATAAAAGAGTACTCGATAGGCAATATCCCCAAAACCTAATCCACAGCATATCTTAGTCTATTTTATGTCACAAACTTAAGTCTTTGATAATTCACTTATTTTGGCACATGGTAAATGGTAGGCCAAATACCTAGTTCTCAATGAACCATGATGCTATATCTACTTATACCTTAGCATGTCCTTACCATGTTCCATTTCAAACTTTTACTTCCTTGTTACCTATTTGGCACTCGTCATTTTGGGATTCCTAAAACTTGACTTATCAATAGCTTATGTCAAGCTGCTTTGTTTCAAAGTGGGAAAGGTAAGCATTTTTTTAGAGCCTTGACCAACCTTAGTACAACAAATTTGGTGGACTCCTAGACCTCCTAAGTTTTGTAGCCTTGCATGAGATATTTTAGAGCCACAATTCCCACCTGCTAAACCATCTTTTCTTTTTGGGCTTTTAAATTGTCTCTTACCTCTTTGCCAACTTCACTTTTTGAGTTAATTTGACTATGCTATTTAAGATTATTGATTTTGAAGCTTGTCTATTGACTTTGTTCTTGATTTAAATGTTTTTTTGGAATTCATATGATGAATTAGTAATTAAAGAGGGAATATTAATTTCAAAATAGATTCTAAGGAGAATGAATGTCAAATTTTATTTGATTAATAGTGACAAAATATAACATTGTATACACTTTATTATTTTATAGAATGTCAAATAGAACTTTTAATTCCCAAAGTGAACATTTGAACTTGGGGAGATCTTATAAAATGAAATATTGTTTAGAAATTCAAATAATTAAATCTTAGAATAAATGATCTAAACATTTATTCAAATTCAAATTTTGAATCCATAAATATTTAAATCCCCTATCTAATAATATAATAAAATAATTGAAACAAATAAACAATATAATATATAGAAATAAACCTTCTACATAAATCCCATATATATATATATATAATTCATATCTTATGTAACAAACCAAACAAGTCACATTTATTTGATGCAAATCCCTCTTAAATTTCAAAGTTATTTCAGTTTCATAATATAGAGTCCTCTTTTATTAAATGAGGGTGCAATTGAATGCATGTGGGAAAATGGGAAATAATAGCAACATTTATAACACATTAATAGTTAAATAATTAATAATTATTGGGAGATTTATTTGGTTGGTATGTTATAATTTTGCTTTAAAAGTAAAATCGACTCAAATTTATTTATATTTATTTGCTCATGTACAATCGAATAAATAAAGCTGCTCTGAAGATTACATTTATAATTTGTTTTATAATATGGGTTTACATTGATATAACAAAAAGTAACTGAAGACAATAGAATTTAATTAAAATATCACTTCATTTTTATTTTTTTCTCAAAATGCCAATCATTACAAACAACTCAACATTCAATCTTTGTCAAATTTCACTTGCACTCTGCTAAATCCAAATCCAAACATATATTTGATAGGAAGGAAGACAAGACAGACATGTAAATATGGTGGAAAGAGAAAGGAATTCAGCTATCCAAATTTTACAAACAAACTGGCGGTTTTGAACTATAATCCCATGATGAATAAGCAAGCATACACAGAATCAACTAAGCATACAGAGATTTATAGGCCTGATGGAGATTGAGTAGATTGTTCAGGAGCTGCAGAGGTTGAGGTACGACCGCGTTTGTAGAGGGAATATGAAGTTACTAGGTTAAGCAGCAAGAAGGCAACTACACCAGCAAAAGAAGCAATCAATGCACCTCCACCACGATCACAAAATCTTCCAACTTTGTCACAGATCTTGTTCCACTGTGAGTGTTTGTTTCCATCCTTACCCACCTCTGATATTGCTGTAGCTGCTGAGGCTCCTGCTGATAGAGTGACCACAGTAACCTACACATCATACAAACTCTTCCCATTTCAATATAAATTCAAAATATTCTTATGAGCGGAAAAATGTTAGATTATGGCAGTACATTTTAAGTTTTGATTTGTTTAGGTCGTTCATCTAAAATCATCCTAATAAATGGACGGTGGTTCATCTGAAATCACATTAACTTTTTCAGTAGGACCCACCTATTATCGTTATTTCAGATGAATCATCTAAACAAATCAAGCTTAGAATGTGTTGTTTAAGCTTGTCTGTTGGACTGCGGTTCATCTGAAATCACACTAACTTTTTCAGTAGGACCCACCTATTAATGTGATTTCAGATGAACGTCCAAACAAATCAAAACTTAGAATATGTTTAAGCTTGTGGAGACGGTGGTTCATCTGAAATCACACTAACTTTTTCAATAGAATCCACCTATTAATATGATTTCAGATAAATTATGTAAACAAATCAAAACTTAAAATACATTGTTTAAACTTACCCATCACCATCAAATTTCAAGTCACACCTACAACTCCAACTAATTATCTAGTAGAATTGGCAGATTGAATTTTCAAGAATATATAAACCATAGATGTCGCTACGTTACATATATTTGTATACCTGCTTTTGATCTGATCATATAAAAAATATGCAAGATTGGTGCATGATATGACAGTTCAAATAATTTTTGACAATTAATTAAAAAGTCAAATCATTAGAACACGCAAGCTTATTGCATTGAGACATTGTCCCAATAACCTGCTTATAAAAATGTCCGTGTCGTAGAATAAGTTAACATTACGCTTCCTGTTAGGTAAACAAGCTCACTGTAGAAACATGGCGGAAAATCTTATGGGAAGATTATTTGGAAGAGCTTTGACAAACCATATAAAAAAATATATATATGCTGTTTATAATTTCCTAAGGCTAAAACATGGGAAGTTAAGCTGTAATGAGAATAGTGTTTACCACATCCAGAAGGCCCACAAGAAATTCATGAAGGTGAGTGTGCTTGGACTTCAACACGTGCTTGACTACAATGGAGGATATTAGAGTGACCAGAGCATATCCACATGCAATTGCATTAACCGCAACAAAGAAGCTGCATCAACATTTAGATTATCACGATTGAAATTAGTAGTGCAGGAAAGAAAGAAAAAATGACTGAAATAAACAGTTGGTCTGTTATTTCTTAACTTCAAGAATTTTGTTATAAAAACAAAATTATTTGTTATTTAAAATTTTAAATGTTTTAAATAATAAAATATTTTAAAATTTGATTAAAATTTATTTAGTAAAATTTTTAGTTAAGATAATTAATTTTTTTTTAAAATAGAGTGGTGGCGTTTCAAAGTTAATTAGTAAAATTGGAAAACAATCAAAATAAGAGAAAAAGTGAATATTTTATTAAAAGTTTGTTAATTTTTTTAACTTAAATGTGAAGCACCTTCTACGAAGAGTAGTTGCATTGGAATCAATGCACATTTCTATCTAAATAATTGGTGCATTGATTCCAACATACCAACTCTTTAAGCTCTTTCAATATCAGATATATTTATGCGTCAAAAACTCAATTCAAAAGATAACAACTCATTACATTGTACATAATAGTTGTTACTCATGCAATATCAGATATGTTTACACGTCAAAAGTCCAATTCAAAAGATAACAACTCATTACATTATATGTAGTGTTTGTTACTCATGAATAATACACTTTCAACATATGTTTTAAAATCATATAGATTTGGAAAAAAAAAATAATGCATTACTAATATTTAACTACCAACATACATGTACATTAATACTTCTCCATTATCTAAAACCACTGATACATACTAATATGAACTATAAAAACATCATATCTCCAAACATACATGATAATTAAACTCAAACTAATATAAACAACTACTATATTATTCATTTAAATCAAATTTATTACTGAAAACTTTATTTCTCAAAAAAAACCCAACAAACTGAAAAAATTCAAAACTAAAAAACTGCAAGTAAAGAAGAAGAGTACACAAATGCAGGTGTGTAGCGGAATTTGGCAGTGACAGGAATGGAAATTGCAGGATTCATTGGCAGAGGTATGGTTTTGGTTTGCTTGTTGGTTGCCATGACAATTGCTGCTGAAATGGTTGCTGCAAAGGCAATACCTCTGAGCACAACATCCCAAGCTGCCATATTTCTCACTCCCTCTTTGCCCTTGCTACTTACTGCGCTCTCTGCCATTTTCAGTTGTAATGATTACATTATGGACAGCTGCCTATTTATGCTCCCATGCCGTGTAAAACTGAAGCTCTGCTCACCTAAGAAATCATCTGCCCTGCCAACTTACATTGGTGACTGCCTTCTATTCTATTTTCTTAGAAAAAAATTGTATTTGTTGAAACACCAAAATACCTAACACTATAAACAGTGCTTGTGGGTAAGGTTCGGTGAAATGAACCATCAAACAATGTAACTCTTGGTCTTCTACATTTCTTGTTTTTCAAGCCAACCATACTGTTTTAAAAAGGAAAAAATGTGTAGAATGATTATGTACCTGTTTTACGGTCACAATGGAATCTAGTTTAGGTCCAACCACAGTTAGAATTGAGCGCTATTCAGTTAGGTGGGTTCTTTTTTGAACAAAACTTTCTCCACAATTAAACTTCAATTTTTTAGTTTTTAGCTTATATTTTTAAACTTTCCAAATACTTTTAAAAACGTACAAAGACTTAATGAACACTGTAAAATGGGTACTGTTATTTATCTCAGGGCTAGAAATGTAATTGTTTGTTGAATTTAATAGTGAGAAGTATGAGAAGTCTTAGAATATTTTTAATGATTTATGATTAAATTGAAATTTTATTAGGAAAAAAAATTAATTATTTGGTATTGTAAAGTATAAAAATATATATTCTACATTTTTACATTATGTTTATATTACTTTGAGTATTGTTGTAGTGTTCAATTTGATGTATTTATGTAAAAATTGACTTTAAATTTGAGTTCACTAGTTGAAAATCTCATAATAGATAGTCTTAGTCAAGACTAGTCCATTCATAACCTAGTGCATTTAATTTAAATTTCAAAGTTCCGAGTCTTGAGCTCTAATTTTTTGAAAGTTGACCATTAATTAGCCAACTTGTGTACCAAATACCTCCAGTTAAGCAACTAGGAACATGTATAATTTATAGACAATACTAGGTCATTAGCAAGGCATCTAATAATTATTTGGAAATCATAAGAGCATTTGAAAGCATCCAAACATACAATACCTCCAAATCATTACTTGTGTATCCTTGTGAATATTCACATTGCAATGCTTGATTAATGCAGTTGCAAAATTACACGCCAGCACTTAAGGGGCCTAACTACTATCAATAAAATCATAGGTCTTCTCCTAATCCTATTGCATGTTCCAAGTTATGCTTTTCAACACAATAACTCCTCAATTTGACAAATACAAAGGGAAAAAGCACATTCGAAGAGATCAGGTTGATCACAAACTAATCCATGGGAAAAGGATCGAAGCATATTTGATGTTATGAACTTACCTACATCAAATAATATTTGGTAAAGATTTTTCATAGTTGCTAGATGCTAGATCAAATATTAAATTCCAAATTTTTATTTCTAGTTGTAGTAGGCCAACTTCAAAAGCTTAACATTAACAAACCACTTTGCAAAAGTTAAGCACTAATATATTTTCTCAAAAAAATATAATTGGCTCTTTTTTATTTAGATTAAATTATATTCATTGTTTGAATATTATATTAAATATATACCATTCTAGTTCAAGTAATATTTTATTTCCACTCTTTTAGATGTGATATGTTCTACATTTATTAAATCTATTGTATGTTATTTAGTGTAATATTTTCTATTTTTACACACCACAAAAGCTCTCAAGTTCTCTCATTCATCTTAGGAGTGGCTCTAGGTTGAACCTCTCAATTGTCATACTCTCTTCCAATGAGCCTATTATTGAAAACTTGATCATCTCCATTCACCTCAATGATGAGTAAAATTTTGATCATGATGCTCACTTTAACTAAATTAAAAATCAATTTAAGAATATTGAGATGTCCACTAAGTTACATCTTCTAAAGCAATACATAACCAATTTAAATGAGGATACATAGTCTTCTTTCCTATTTAATGAGCTCCAACACTTAATTTTGACCAAAGCATAAGGGTTGGAAATGTTAATGTTGGAAACCATGTCTCAACTTATTGTCTTGACATTGGTAGCATTGTGTTCTTCTCTCTCTTTGTCGGCAAGAAAATATACCATCGAAGGGACTTTGTACATAGTCTCTTTGATGGCCCAATAAGCTTTCATGTCTCACCTAGCTCTTCATCAACGAGACATTGCATTGTCAGCGAGAGTAGCTCACTTCGGCAGGAGTTTCTGATATGTTTCTTTGACATTCTAAAACTCTGATGGAGTATCTTATCAGCAAGAGGTTGCACCATCACCGAGACATTGAATAATGTCTTCTCGACATCTCGATGAGGCTTCGTATCAAAGAGACCTGGATGCTTCGTTGAGACATTGTGAAATGTCTCTTCAACATGTCGATAGAAGTATTGAACATTCTTGTCGATGTGACTTTGGGTGTTCGTTGTGACTTTGGGAAATGTTTCTTTGACGAGCCGATATGCCGAAAGACTTGGAACGATAAAGTGGACATCGATGAGACATTTGTGTATTGGTGGGAAAAGCTAAAATCTCTCATCGACATGGCGATGGACTTGGTTGACAGTGTACTATGAGAAACATGTATCGGTGTGACTCGAGTAGATCGGCGAGAGGTTGGAGTTTGTTTGTTCGACATGGCCCAGTATGGTAATTTTTGAGTGGTGGTTTATCTATTGTTACAAATCAGAACTGAATTGGTATGTTTCTTGAATGGGTCTGGTGATGCAGATTGATTGAATTCTCTTGGGACGAAAAAATGCTATAATGTGTAATGCATTGTAATAGTGTTTGTGCGTTTAGTTGTGAGTCTGGTGAGAGAGAATGAGATTGATCAAGAATTGTAATGTTGCATGTATTACTTGAGTTTGAATTGACATCTCTAGAAGCAACAAACTGTAACTTTGTATGTGGAATTTTTTCATTGTAATACAAAGTGTTTTTAATTGGTGTGGTGGGTTTTTCTCCTGTAAGGGTTTTCCCGTGCGTTAAATCTAGTGTCCATTCTATGGTTGTGATAAATTTGTTATGTTTTTTTATTCTGCTAATGTGCATCTTTAATGAACTGTAATTTGAAATTGAACCATATGTTTGCATTCTCTTCTTAGAATTAGCATTAGGAAAGTGTTTCCACACCTCTTCTTTCCTTACAAGTGGTATCAGAGCCTAGCCAGTTGTGTTATCCTTGTGGGTTGGATGGGTTTTTTGTGCCAATTCTAAAGTAGGAGTCTTGTAGAGGAATCTGGTAATCTCAATTGTAGATTAAGATGGCAAGCACATCAGGGAAGATAGAAATTGAAAAGTTCAATGGTGGAAATTTTGAGTTGTGGAAACTCAAAATGGAAGACCTATTGGTAGATAGAGATCTTTGGATTGTTGTGTCTGGAACTCAACCTTCAGGTATGAAGCAAGAAGATTGGGACCTTGTAGATAGAAAAGCCAAAGGGTTGATAAGACTATGTCTAGCAAACTTTATTCTCCTGAACGTTCATGAAGAGAAGTCTGCATCTTCCTTGTGGAAGAAACTTCGTGACATTTATCAGCGAAACTCCTTGGTGATTAAGTTATTCTTGAGGAAGAAGTTGTACTCCTTGAAAATGGAGGAAGGGGCGTCTGTGGTTGATCTTCTGAATATGTTCAATATGCTCATTGCTCAATTAACATGTGTAGGTGTGAAGATAGATGATGAGGATTGTTGTATGATTCTGTTATGTTCTTTTCCTGACTCGTGGGATCATTTAGGATGGATATTGGGAGTACGACAACCACTTTCAAGATGGAAGATATGGTTGCTTCATTGTTGTCAGAAGAGATGCGAAGAAAATCTTCTGAGATGACAAAGGAGGCTCTTGTTGTTCGAGGCAGATCGAAGGAGAAAGGAAAGAAGAAGAACAAGAAGTCTAAATCAAAGTCTGAAAGGAGATCAAAGTCTCCTGGCAAGAAGTCCAAGGTGAAATGGAATTGTGGGCAGCCTGGGCATGTCCGTAAGGATTGCAAAGAGGAGAAAAAGAAGAAAAATAATTCTTCAGATAATGATTCTTCTCAAAGCAATGCAAATGCATTCATTGCAGCCTTGGCAACTCAGGCATCAGATGATGTCTGTCTGATTGACTCAGGTGCATCTTTTCACATGACATCTCACAGAGATTGGTTTAAGAAGTACGAAAAGTATGTTGGTGGAAAGGTGTATCTGGAAAGTGACTCATCTCTTGAAATTGTTGGTCATGGAAGAGTCAAAATTCAATTTCCTAACGGAAGAATCAAAGGAATTGATGGTGTAATGCATATACCAGGTCTGATACAAAATTTACTTTTTGTTAGCAAACTGAATGATGTTGGTGTGAAAGTTTCATTCTTGAATGGTGGTTGTAAGATGACTAGAGGCTCGATGGTGCTAGCTAGGGGTGCTCAAATTGGTACTCTATACAAATTGGATGCACATGTTGTTCAATGTAATAGTGTCTCTGTGAAGTCAAGCAAGGTTGCTCGTGTAGAGATGGAGAACGAAGTTCCTCTGGGGGAAAAATCTTTGGAGGTGAAACTCCCTATAGAAAATACCATACTCTGGCATCAAAGGCTCGACCACATTGGTGAGAAAGGCTCAAAAGATTTGAAAAATAAAAGCTTGGTTGAAGGGCTTGATGATTGTAACCTTGAGTTTTATTTTTGTGAACATTGTATATATTGAAAACAACATCGTGTTTTGTTTTATTCTAGTCCTTATAGATCTTTTGGTGTTTTGGATTATATTCACTCTGATGTTTTTGGTAGAGTAAATGTTCCTTCGTTATCAAAATCAAGATATTATGTTTCTTTTATTGATGATTATTCGAGAAGGGCATTTGTGTATTTTCTAAAAAGTAAATCAGAAGTGTTTAGTTAGTTTAAAGATTTTTAAAACTTGGTTGAAAATCAAACTAGAAGGAAAATAAAATTGCTTGAGGACAGATAATGGCAGTGAGTTTTGTTTTGTAGATTTTGAAAGGTATTGCAAAGAGCATGGAATAAAAAGACATAAAACAACACCCTACACTCCACAACAAAATGGAGTTGTTGAAAGGTTGAACATGACACTAATGGAAAGGGCGATAAGTATGTTGAGCAATGTTGGTCTAGAGAAAAATTTCCAGGTTGAGGTTGTGGCTATAACATGTTATTTAATAAATCGATCTCCCTCTTCAGCACTTGTTGACAAAATGCCAATGGAAGCTTGGTCTGGTAAGAAGCCCTCTTTAAGACATGTTAGACTCTTTGGTTGTGAGGCATATGCTTATATGTTGAATGAGAAAATATCTAAGTTGGAGAACAAGGCTAAAAAATGTATCTTCATTGGCTACAACATTGGTGTGAAAGGATACAAGCTTTGGAATCTTGTGAATAAAAAGGTTGTATACAACATAAGTGTAATCTTTCATGAGATGAAACCTTCTTTAGTGGATCTGCAATCAGAGATGAAAGAAGAAAAGAAGAATGAAGTAGTTGAAATTTCTCGAACTCCAAATAAAAAGGAACTACGAATTGTACCTAAAACTGAGGAGAGTTCTAGCAGCTCTGAGAGTTCTAAAGAAGAACCACAACCTTAACCTTAGCCTTTGAGGAGGTTTACACGTGAAAGGAAGCAACTTGAAACGCATGGTTTTTCCATGTTGGATGTAAATTGTGCCTATTATTTGATTACAAGCACTAATGAGCCTAGGATTGTGAAAGAGACAATTGAAATGTCTGTTTTAGATTACTGGTTGGAAGCCATGAATGAAGAAATGACATCATTGAAAAAGAATGAAACTTGGAGTCTGGTGCCCTTCCCTAAAGGTAGAAATTCTGTTGGTTGTAAATGGGTATTCAAGAAGAAAATTTTTCTAGATGGTAGTGTTGAAAAGTATAAAGCTAGGTTGTTGCGAAAGGTTATTCCTAGGTAGAGGGAATTGATTATGGCAAAAAAAATTCTCTTGTAGCTAAGCTAACATCTATCAGATTTCTTTTGTCACTTATAGCAGCATATGACTTAGAGATTGAATAGATGGATGTGAAGACAAAATTTCTTCATGGAGATCTTGAAGAAGAAATTTATACGTCCTAGCCTAAGCACTTTGTGGAAAAAGGTAAAGAAAATCTAGTTTGCAAGTTAAAGAAATCTTTGTATGGTTTAAAATAATCGCCTAGAATGTGGTACAAGAAATTTGACATGTTTGTGTTGTCATTGGGATTTGTAAGATTAAAATTTGATCATTTGTGTGCTTCAAAACTAAAAAATGATCAAGTTCTTATTATTTCCCTGTATGTTGATGACATGTTGTTCATAGGAAATAGTAAGACTATGATTTCTTATCTAAAATCTCAATTGTCAGCAAAGTTTGAAATGAAAGATCTAGGTGCAGCAAGGTATATTCTAGGGATGGAAATCAAAAGGGATAGAGGAAGTAGAAAGCTTTGGCTTAGCTAGAGTAAGTATATCAATATTGTCCTGGAGAGATATGGTATGATTGATTGCAAGCAGCTAGTTGTTCTAGTGTTGCAGGGAATGGAGCTATCTATTGAAGATTGTCCAAAATCTCCTACCAAGATGGAGGAAATGGCCAAAGTGCCTTATGGAAGTGAAATTGGTAGTTTAATGTATGCAATGGTATGTGCAAGGCCAGACATTTCCCAAGCAGTGAGATTTCATATTTGTTTTATGGAAAATTCAAGTAGACCACACTGGGATGTTGTGAAAAGAGTTTTTAGATATTTAAAAGGTACCTCTCGGTACGCTTTGTGCTATCATGGTAACTCGATTGGGTCACATATATCCTTTAGCATTCTAGGTTATGTGGATTTTGATTGGGAAGTGGAAATTGACAACAAGAGATCCACTAGTGGATACATCTTCACGTTGAATGGTGGTGCAGTTAGTTGGATGAGCAAGTGACGGGTTGTAATCACTTTATCTACTATAGAAGTAGAGTATATGGCAGAAACACATGCCTATAAAGAAGCCATTTTGCTTAGAAATTTGTGTTCTAATATTGGGTTCAATGTAGGGAAAATTACTATTTTTTGTGACAATCAGAGTGCTATTTATTTGGTGAAAAATCAAACTTTCCATGCCAGGACGAAACATATTGATGTGCAGTATCATTTTGTACAGGATATGGTGGAGGATGGAAAGGTCAACCTTGAAAAACTGGATACTCTAGAAAATGTTACAGATGCGTTAACGAAACTAATGAGCACAGACAAGTTTAGGTGGTGTGCCAATTCAATGGGCCTTGGGGCCTATGACTTTTAGTAATCTGGAGTATAGTAAGTCTTTGTCAAGTGGGAACATGTTGGAAACCATGTCTCAACTTATTGGCTTGACATTGGCAGCATTTTGTTCTTCTCTCTCTTTGTCGGCAAGATAGTATACCATTGAAAGGACTTTGTACATAGTCTCTTTGATGGCCCAATAAGCTTGCATGTCTCACCTAGCTCTTCATTGGCAAGACATTGCATTATCGGCTAGAGTAGTTCACTTTGGCGAGAGTTTCTAAGATGTCTCTTCAACATTCTGAAACTCTGATGGAGTATCTTGTTGGCAAGAGGTTGCACTGTTGCTGAGACATTGGACAATGTCTCCTCAACATCCAAATGAGGCTTCATATCGAAGAGACCTAGATGCTTCGTTGAGATATTGTGAAATGTCTCTTCGACGTGTCAATAGAAGTCTTGAACGTTCTTGTTGGTGTGACTTTGGGTGTTTGTCATGACTTTGGAAAATGTCTCTTCGACTAGCCAATAAGCTAAAAGACTTGGAACAGTAAAGTGGACATCGATGGGACATTTGTGTATCGGTAGGAAAAGTTGAAATCTCTCATTGACATGGTGATGGACTTGGTCGACAGTGTACCATGAGAATCATGTATTAGTGTGACTCGAGTAGATCAAAGAGAGGTTGGAGGTTGTCTATTTGAAATGGCCCGGTATGGTAACTGCTAAGTGACAGTTTGTCTGTTGTTACGAATGGGAACTGAATTGGTATGTTTCCTGAATGGGTCTGGTGATGCAGATTGATTGAATTTTCTTAGGAAGGAAAAATACTATAATGTGTAATGCATTGTAATAGTGTTTGTGAGTTGAGTTGTGAGTCTAGTGAGAGAGAACGAGATTGATCAGGAATTGTAATGTTCTCTGTATTAAGAGTGTGAATTGACATCTCTGGAAGCAAAAAATTGTAACTATGTATGTGGACTTTGTTCACTATAATACAAAGTGTTTTTGCTTGGTGTGGTGGGTTTTTCTCCCGTACGGGTTTTTTCACATTAAATCTAGTGTCCATTCTATTTTGTTATTCTAGTAATGTGCATCTTTAATGAACTGTAATTTGAAATTGAACCATATGTCTACATTCTCTTCTGAGAATTAGCATTAGGAAAGTGCTTCCACACCTCTACTTTCCTTAGAGTTAAAAATTAATATCTAAATTTTTGGGGATAATGGTTCCTCTAGTTAATGCTCCCCTTCCATCACATTACCATGTTTCTTCTACCATCCTTCCATGTCATAGTCAATTCCTTATGTTACCCTTAATCCTCCCACTTCTTCCCTCCCTTCCCATACAATGTTAACATCCCTTAACCATACTCATTCATCCCTTACTCCCCTATCATTCCCTCAATCCTTAAACTTACACCCTAGATCCACCACTCTTCTACCCATCCATCTAATTCTCACCCTCATTCCTTACCTATCATTGGACCTCATCCATTATCCCATACCAATCCACTTATATTCAACCTATTACAACTTCAATTAGGTCATTATATTATCTATTTTTTAACAAACTTCACTTTAAAGAATCATGAAAGCAAGAATTAATTAAACAATTTACCATCTAGCTTAATGAAAAATTGTCAGTGATTTAACACAATCCTTTCACATATAACCTCCTTGTATAGCCTTTTCCAATGAGTATTATGGTGCCTCATTTTGAAATGTATTATGGCAAGAGCAATCCCATGACCCACCTACATACTTTCACAATCCATTTGATTTTTGTATGATGATCTTACTTATTGGTAAAAAAAAAATCCTATAAATAAAAAGTAGTTATAAGAGTGGTTCTTTTCACTATCATATGGTTAAATCAACTCTTATTTCAAGCTAGTGAATGCATTTTCCCAAAAAATTTAATTTAATATTTCTCAAGATAACATTCTAAATGACGACAAAGAAGTAATGGATGAGTTGGGGACTACATCTTATAATTTTAAAAAATTATCGCATCATTCTCGAGGACAATCATTTTGTAATGTTTGATTATGAAATCAATCTCTAAGATGTTAATCCCCTAAAATATAGTCCATCTAGGATACCTACTACTTCATCCCTTTACTCTACAAATTTCCAATAAAAATATAATTTTAATCAAGGTAATGAAGGAACATTTCAAAAACAAGAACCAAAATTAAATGCCAATCGCATAAATTAAACCATATTGAAAATATGATATACAAGGTTAAATGGTCCCCTTGATATTATATTGAAAAAAATCTTAGGGACCAATGTCATATATTTTCCACCAATTAGACTATTAGACCCTTCTTCCTATGTACTTAAGGGATTTTATGGAAATGCCTATTGTTATTATCATTAGTTTAATGGTCACACTATAAAAATATGTCTCACTATTTTTTTTAACATATGATTGGTAATGATGTGATTCATGTTGAGGGAGTAAATGATGGGGTAGCAAATTTTTTGTGCTTCCAAATTAAAATGTTCAAATATATATACAAATCCATTTCCACAATAATTAAGCCAATAATATAGATATTATTAAGGAGGTTCAAAATAAGAGAAAACATTGACATCTCCATCAAATTCATATAAAGAGTGTGTTGGTTTTATTGAAGATGAATCCATCACACAAATTCCCATACCATTACATTTTATCATGACCCAAAACCATAAGTAAAGGTTATATTGATATTACATAATGAAATTTGGCACATGGATATTAATTTCAAATACATGATTTTCCTCACAAGGGGGTAAAATTTGGAACAAACATAAATTATTACATGATCTAGAATGCCTAATCATGCAAATCACATATATGGATATTGTATTTCTATAAAATTTTACACATTTTATCTCTCGTCAAATCAAATGATTAATGACACCTCACAATCAATTTGAAGTGGTATATAATACTTATCAAAATATTTTTAGTTTTACATGGTGTTATTCTTGAATGTACATCATGGGGGCCATATTAGTTCCAACTACATGATCTCCTTATGCATCATAATTATATTTACACAAGATTTTATAAAATCTTATTCTTGTAAAATCTTATGCTTGTATGTATCATGCAATCACACTAGTTCCAACTACATGACTGCCTTATCTGTCATGTTTTTATCTTGTCTTATTTTTACATGGTGTTATGCTTGCAAATGTTATGTGGGCCACATTGGTTCCAAATCTATGATTATCTTATGCACCATAACTTCATCTACATAATATTTTATAATGTGATCGTGGTTGCATGTGTTGTGGGGGCCACACCATTTCTAACTCCATAATTTCTTATGCATCATGATCCCTTCTACACTTAATTCCATTTGTATACTTTTTGAGGTCCACAATGGTTCTAAATCCATATTTACTTGTGCACTAAGACATGTAAAAGTCAATTTACATTTTTTTGCTTCATCTTTACAAAAATATAATGATTGATAATATATTGTTTACGCTAACATTGTTTTGTAGGTCCAACTAATGACTTTGGATGCAATTTTATAGAGGATCACATATTTTTTAAGTATACAAAGATCTTGATGCATAATCTAATTATACTATATCTTGTCATGTTTGTTTATTTTCTTTACTTCATATCTTACATTGGCATACATGATTTATGTAGATCCATATGCACAATAGAGTGGGGGGGAATGTAAGGAATAAATGTCCATACCCTACACTTAAAGTACACCTTCAATTTACTTTTTTTTTTTGGTATTTTTTCTAAACACACAATTATAGTACTCAATTTGATATATTTGGAACATAAATCAATCCTATGTACCTAAAGTTACTAGTTAAACTTTATTGTACATTACCTTAGTACAAATTCATTCCTTGTGGGTCTCTTCCATATTAACCTAAGTTGCATCTCATGACATTGTTCATGGATTGGGTTGAATGGTTCAACATATTCCACCTAATTATAATTCTAATTTCACTTTCTCCAATTAAATTTCCTAAAATTTGGTCATTACCCTATCAATTTGTGTGCCAAATACCTTTAGTTGAGTTACTACAAATATA
Source organism: Sequoia sempervirens (assembly GCA_007258455.2). Taxonomy (NCBI): domain Eukaryota; kingdom Viridiplantae; phylum Streptophyta; class Pinopsida; order Cupressales; family Cupressaceae; genus Sequoia; species Sequoia sempervirens. The sequence continues at coordinate 107,430 of VDFB02373518.1, forward strand.
TATTTATAGATAGTCCTAGGTCATTACTAAATCATAAAATAATACTCTATAAAGTGCAAGAGTAATGGAAATAATTACTTGTGCATCCTTAGGCAAGTTCATATTACATTTCTTTCTTGACATTTCTACAAAATTATACAATGACACATGATGGGATTGTTGAAAGAACACCAATACACTAAGAAGTGGGGGTGAATTGGTATATACAATTTTTTACCAAGTTAATACAATAGACAAGATTTAAGATTCCACAAAAACATCACACAAAATAAGACACCAGATATACATGGAAAATCCTAGAAGGAAAAAACTGTGATGAGAAAAGTTGCTTGAGTCTACTGATCAAATCCAACCTCACAATCAAATAAATTACCTATATTTTGTAAGCACCCAATTACAAGTACATTGACACCCAAGACAATGTTTTGAGGCACCAACTTCTAGGAACATTGCACACCTAAGACAATGTTTTGAGGCACCAACCTCCTAGTACATTGCACACCTAAGGCAATGTTTTGAGGCACCAACCTCCTGGTACATTGCACACCAAAGACAATATTTTGAGGCACCAACCTCCTGGTACATTGCACACCAAAGACAATATTTTGAGGCACCAACCTCCTGGTACACTACACACCTAATTGAGCACCAACTCAATATTTCTAAGGTACCAACCTCTACAACATTACAAATTCATATATCTTGATATTGGTTCTTCTTCAACCTGAGAATGCACCTTTTCATTTCATTAATCTGCATTGATTTCTTTTCTCTGCACTTCTCTCCATTCACGCTTTCTCAATCATCACAAAGATTTTTTTTTTCTACAAACAATATATTCTTTTACTAACCTGCGAAACACATTCAATTCAATAATCCTTGTGTATCAGAATGATATGCATTAATGTCTCCACTATACACATGATATGAAAGGATTCTATATTCAACACCCACTCACACCATCATTCTAATAGAAAAAGTAACTATTTCCATAGTTACATAAACCCTAACTGCATCGTCGGCCTTTGAAACCATCGTATTAATGATTTGTCAAAAAATATTTAAATTGGCTTCTAATCTGTAACTACCCATCAAATTTTGTCTTCTAGAAATAATCCTTTTCTCACTTTGAATGTTGACCATCGATCTCGTCTTTATCGCCAAGCATGTACATGTGTCATCATCATGTGTGAAACGCGTGTTGTCACTTTATTCAAAAATGAGTTTGTGTTTCGGGTTTTGGCCATTGGTCTTACCCTTTACCTTCTACCACCTTTCAAATTGCCTTCACATTTTAGGTTCGGCCATCAACCTTACCCTTTACCTTTTACCATCCATTTATCTTAACCACAAACCATTCCTCTAATCTTCAAAATTTTGTTCATGCTCCTTTAAGTCATTGAATGTCGGGATTCACCTTTACCACTTACCTCTTTTTTCCTTTTGATAAGGCGTAATCCATCCTTCTAAACCACGCTCCCCGAAACCTTCATGATTTTCCTAAATCTTGATTCATCGATCATCGGGCTTCATAATTACCATTTACCACTTTCCTAACTTCTTGATGAAGCATTAAGCCTCCTTCCAAATTGTGAATCTCGAAGCCTTTCGGGTGTCGAAGTAATTGTTAAGGATCATTCCATTTTCCTTACTTTCACGATAAGACATAAGCCAACATTCCAACCTCTGACACCAAATTCCTTCGTTTGAAAGATTCAACTCAAAATAGACTAACTCTTTCTTTTCTAGCAAGTGACATAAGACAATCTTGAAGCCTGAATCAATGTTAACTTAACATTTCTAGCATGCAGTATAAGCAAAGTCTGAATCTCAAAGACCAAAATTTTGTAACCCTTCAACACTTACATTGCACTGTAAACAAACTTGTTGAGCTAATCCATTGATGTAGATCAAAAAAAACTTTGAACCTTAGCTGAGAGTAAAATTTGCGGCAATGTAAACAAATTCAAAAGAGGTTTCAAACACCAATTTAATCAAGTTGTTTTCCAAAGAACAAGCCACAATTATTTATTTATATTTGTCCAAAATTACACATGGGAATTATCCTGGAAAAATATGCATATGCTCCAATGCTTTGCTCTGTTATTTTCTTTGATTTCAACCCCTTCTTACTCCTCCAGAATCTTCAGCACCACACCTCTAGTTGGGTGTTATATCCAAAAATTGTTTTCAGCTAAACAATGGATCAATTCCCTCTCTTTTCACACCCTCTAATGCCTCTTTTCATCTCTTAACTACACCACATAATCAGTTTTTGTTTGGCATATTTTTCCTTCCCAAAAGAGGTCGATTTACCTGATCATTTCCATATTTTTACCCTGTTATCTTTTCATCACCTTGGGTGGTTAAACTTCCTCTTCTTAGCCATGTATGACTCTTTATATTCACCTTGTTTAGTGTAGACCAAGAGTTAGCAATATGTTTGTCTTTTCCTGCCAAAACAAAACTGCATTGCCCAATTGAACGCCATACTTTGACATTATCTTATGTTTTTAAAATCTTCCTTTTTAAATAATCCCCAATATTGAATTACTTGGCCTTTGGGAATTCGATATTAATTAAATAGATTCCATATTGATTTGTCAGTTGAATAGGTAAATGACATCATCTAGAATGAATGCTAGCAAACAAACACATGTACACCAAAAAAAAATTAAAGCAAACAAAACCAAAATTGTATGAAGGTTGATGTGGATTGCAGGCATACCTGGATGCTCCTACATCATCCATGGACATCAATGATCATCAAGAATACCCTTTGACATCAATGAAAACAATTTCAAAAACCTCCCCCTTTGTCATTGATGGTAACACTTATGAAAATGACAACACTTTGAAAAACTATGAAACTCTGAAATATGAATGACAACACTATTCATCCAACATCACACCATGCTCCCCCTGTTTGCAAAAATACTCCATCATATTCCTTGCATACTGCACCATCTACCTTGCATACTACAATTTTCTTTATTATCCCCCTAACACCAATCATATATGTCATTTTCTTCATCTATGTACTTCATGCTCCCCCTATCTACAATAACACTCCATAATCTTCCTTGCATATTGCAATTTTCTTTATTCTCCCCCTAACACCAATCATCATATATTTTATTTTCTCCATATCTACTCTCCCCCTTTGACATCAATTACAAAGGGAAAGACCAGAGATAAAGATGTATTCTAATATGCTCCCCCTAGATGAATGCATTTTATATTCATGTATAAATGGGAGAAGGAACAACTCCTAATTTCTCCCTGAGTTGTTCAAATGACTCCTTTGGAAGGGGTTTTGTGAAAATATCTTCCAGCTGATTTTCGTAGCAACATATTCTAATTTGGCTTCCTGTGCAGCAACTTTTTTCCCTAAGAAAATGATATTCAATAAATATATGATTGGTTATGGAATGCATAACAAGATTCTTTGAGATGTTTATGGTATTAGTATTATCACAACAAATACTAATTGGCCCATCAAAATTCACCTTAATATCTTGCATTGTTTTTTTCATCCACAATACTTGAGTACAACAAGATACAACAACAATATATTTAGCTTCAGCAATTGATAAAGAAACTAAGTCTTGTTTCTTATTCAACCATGCTACCAATCTATCTCCTAGAAAGAAGGCACCGCCACTAGTTCTCTTTCTATCATCCAAACAACTAGCCCAATCTACATTAGTGTATGCATCTAAAGTGAAATCATTACCAATAGGATACCATAGACCATATTCTAATGTACTTTTCAAGTATTTGAAAATCCTCTTCACAACTTTAATATGTGTCTCCTTAGGACTAGCTTGAAATCTAACAACCATGCAAACAACTTGCATGGTATCAGGCTTTATTGTAGTAAGATATAAAAGGCTTCCAATCATGGATCATATAATAGTTGATCACTAATTCAAATTCATCATCTTTTCTAGGCTTACATCTTGTTACCATCTAAAAGGATTACAATCTTTCATCTTGAATTTATTCATCATTTCATTCACATACTCAGTTCGAGAAATGAAAATTCCAGAGTCTAACTGATTGACTTGTAAACCAAGAAAATATGTTAATTCTCCAAGCATGGACATCTCAAACTCTTTTTGCATTGTAGTAGCAAAAACTTTATACATTTCATCACAATTGCTACCTAAAATGATATCATGTCAACATAAACAATGAAAACCAGTATATGTTCATCTTCACATTTGAAATACAAATTACTGTCAACAATACCTTTCTTATACCCTTGTTGTTGGAGATATTTGTCTAACCTAGAATACCAAGCCCTAGGGGCTTGTTTCAAACCATATAGAGCCTTTTTCAATCTGCATACATAGTCTTTGTTTTCAGTCACAATAAACCCTTTAGGTTGCTCCATATAAAATTCCTCATCTAGATAACTATTAAGATATTCATATTTTACATCCATCTGGTATAATTTGAAATTCGTATAAACTGAATATGCAAGAAACATTCTAATAACTTCAAGCCTAACAATAGGTGCAAATGTCTCATCAAAATCTATACCCTCAACTTGATCATAACCCTTTCAGACTAATCTAGCTTTTTTCTTGTTATCTTCCCATCTTCATTCAGTTTATTTCTAAATACCCATTTTGAGCCAATGAAATTCTTATCAACAGTGCTAGCAACAAGTTCCCAAGTTTGATTTTTCTCTACTTGACTAATTTTTTCTTTCATGGCTTCAATTTAGCTTTCATCTTTACTAGATTCTTTATAAGATTTAGGCTCTATTTCAGATAGTAAATAATAGTTTACCTATTCTTGTTGTGCAATATTTCTTCTTGTCATGAACCATCGGCTTTGTTCCCAAGAATTTCCTTCTCAGAATGGTCTCTTTTGACAAATTTGGGTAGTTCTTTTGGAGTAGTGATTGGCTTCTCTTCTTCATCAACATCAATTTCATTTTGTGATTCTCCTTTTGCAGATTCTTCTTTTTCTTCATAAATAGAGACTTTTGAATACATGTCATCTTTGTTTAACAACTAAGAGTAATCTTCATCCACTCTAACATTCACAATTTCAACTATCTTTTGTAACCTTTTATTGTAGCACTTATAAGCTTTTCTTGTAGTTGAATAACCCAAAAATATTCTTTCATTAGATCTTGTCTCAAATTTACTCAAAGTGTCTTCATCCCTTTTTATAAAACATCTACTTCCAAATATTTTGAAATATTTCACAGATGTAGGTCTACATTTCCATAATTCATTTGGATTCTTATCATGATTCACTCTTAATTGTGCTCTTTTAAGAATGTAAACAACAATATGAACTACTTCCTTCCAATATCTATCAGGAAATTTGGCTTCATTCAACATTGTTCTATCCATCTCCTAAACAATTCTTAGAATAAAAAAGATTCTCTAGAGTGATTAAACCCTTCAGAAGCTTTTTAGTTCTAAGCTAGATAATTTAATCTTCATAAACCTCTTCAATTTTGGGCTACAATTGTTCTATGAATTCACCAGAATATTGAATAAAAATGGAAATATAAGCATCACTCTCAAAGACTTACCAATTTTGATCATTATTAGGGATGGTTGGTCTCACGATCACCTACACATGTTTGTTTGATAACAGGTATGTTACTAGGTTGAATTGAGAACTGTTTGTTGCCATTCTATCCACTAAAACATTCTAAGATCTCAGAATCACTTGGATGTTGAAGCCTTCAAATCCTTCAATTAGATCCCATACTCTATGGCGGTAGGACCGCATTCACTTTTTTTTTTTTCATGTCCCTCTTATTTGCTTTATCAATAGCTCCAAATC
>VDFB02373519.1:0-11253 GCA_007258455.2 Sequoia sempervirens
AATAATATTTAGTTAATATTTATTTAGAATACCAACTTTTCTAATTTTGACAATAATAATATTATCATTATGATAATTATAATTGACTGTTAGTTGGTCTTTATATTTTAGGTATTGTATAATTCTATTTAATATTGATAATATAATAATAATTATAACTATGATATCGTCTCGGATTATTATTGGTTTCATTCAATAATTCACTAACTCCCAATATTGCAGCATAATATTATATGAGCCCGATTACTCTCTAATGCCCCTATTATTAAGTTCTATAAGAATATTATAAGAGTCATAAGGTTCATCATTAGGGATATCTCAACCACATGACGCTGTCTAGGCCTTGGTTGTAATGATTATATAATATTTACATTGTTTAGTATTTATAATTAATTATCATTTATAATGATATGTTAGGTTTTTATTTTATTATTTAATCCTAGATGTTGAGTTATCTGAAAATTGTCAATATATATTATTTATCACATTATTACAATGATTATAATAGCTAGTATTTATATTTTGGGAGTTGTATAATTATATTTAATCTTGATAATATAATAATAATTACAATTATGATATTGTCTTTGACAATCATAATAATAATGACATCAAATGTTTAATATTTTAAATATATATTTTGTTATTTTTCCGTTACGATTTCAGGGACATGACAGAGCTATTGCATTAGCTTGTTAATTTGAAAGATACTTTTATCTTCCCAAAAATTTGTGATATCAACTCAAGGAGATCCCCTGTACCTATACTAGTTTCATATGACTAACCAAACTAATGTAATGTATGCCCAAGGTTTGTCTCTGATCCAAGATTGTAATGGTATGAACTTGGCCAATCATGCATTATGTCATATTATAATTGTCAATGAACTAAGAAACAGTTTTGCACTTCTATAAAGTAGACTAATAAACAAAACCACAGGGATTAAGTCACCAAACTGATGTAACCAAGACTATCAGTATGTAGGCAAAGCGGATTTTGAATGATCTGTACCAATTGATATAAGGTCAGTAGTATTTGTAGAGTGAAAACTGAAATTGATTTTGGGTGATAGTTATGGTGCTCTTGTAATGAATAGCTCCTATATTTTGTACTTCAAATCAGATAACCACGTTTGGTACTGCCAAACCAATGTAGCATGCATTAAAGTCATCTAATAACTACAGTATAATTATTATGAAGTATACTTAATGGCCATATCAATTGTTATGACCACAACTAAAATCATTCGAGTTGATTTTAATCTATTTAAACTAAGAGCAATGTGAAACCCCAATGGTCAAACTACCTACCATGGTTTAGCATAATCCATAGAACACATGAAGTATTTTTTCTGAACCCCATAAAATTTCCTTGAAGATAGAACCAACTTATGATTTACCATCTGAGGCCAATGGTATGAAACAGAGTATCAAACATCAATGTAAGTTATAATTGGTCAAACAATCTGTCAGAATAATATGGCTTCTAAAAGCATTGAGATACCTCCATCTAAATAGAAATGGTATGATCCATTATGTAAGATTAGATCAGGCTATGATAAATTTTGTTTTCATGAAAATAAATTTGCTCTCAGTATCATATTTTCGGAATATTATGAATAAAGCAGCTAGCAATGAATAACCACTATGTTGAAAATGTATTAAGTCAGTTATTTGTAATAAATTGTGGTGTACTTGATCTCTGTTTTCAACAGTCTAGAAGGTAATAAACTACTTACTGATGGAAGGCCAGTTACAATGATGTTCCACATCTTCCCACAATTTTCATCTAACATGAGTGAGCTTAAGATGGCTTTTCAACCCCCCACATGCTCAGGGAAATTCTTCCTAGTGCCACGTACAAGAGCAGTTTTTTTTCTGCCAATTAACAAGTGAAAATTGCCAGTTAAGTAAGAGGACAATCTGAATCCTAAAAATCTGACCTCAATGAACAAGATGTTTAGAGTAGGAGAAATTCTAGGCTGAAATATATATTAGGTCAGATGGAAGGAATAAAGAATGAATTAATTCATCATCAATTTTCATATATTGTTTAGCATCTTTCCTTAACAGTACCATGAGTCCATATGTAGAGCAGAAGAATATACTAAAACATGATATGAAAATAAGTATGTACTAATATCCTTGTTCAATTTTGATTTCATTCACTATGATAATACGTGACAAATAAGTATTCACATATTGATCACTAGAGGATATCCATGTAGGCAATTTATGAATTTTTACCTACACCTTCAATGAGCTCTGCTTTGCTTAATCTTCAGTGAGACTTAAAGGGTTGTCAAAACAATACAAGCACACACAAGTGACTTAGATTGGTGACAACCCTGTGCTGAACCTTAGAGGACTTATTCCTTGAACAAGTGTTATGGAGTTACCCTTCTAATTAATTCAGAGATGTCTATTTCAAGTACTTTTCCTAGGGGATATATCTGAGATACGTGCTAAAAGACAGGTCAATATGTTGACAAGATACCTTGAAGAAATTACTTTCATCAGGTTGGAGTACAAGCCAATTCTTCTTTCTCAGTTTCTTCATGAATTGTTGAGTAAACAGGGTCTATATAGGTTGTCAATGAGGTCATGTGATGATAAACAACAGTTCTCAAATGAATGAGGTAATGATAAGAGGGCAGTAGTAGTCAGTTGTATGACCGATAATAACAACAGTAATAAAAAAAAACCAAACCTTTCCAGGAGGTCTATATATCTATAATTTAAATCATATTAAATCAATATATGCATCATCAGTCATAGTGTTAAACTAGGAACTAAAAAGATAGAAGTTTGTTATGAACAAGAGTAAACGCAACAACATGGAAGAACAAATAAACCTCTCCTTTAGTATAAATGTGTTCTAAATATGAGGAGAATTTAATGTAGTTATTAGAGAAAATGTAGTGTATCAAATTTGATCCAACAAAGAGAAAAATAATTCTCTTCATCAAACAAACTCACTGAACACTACACTAGGGTCAACTAGCTCTTTTTAACGAAGAAGCTAATCTAATAAAAAGAGCAGATTATTATACCTAATCCTAATGTGTTTTAACATTGAGAAATCATAGTTTGTTAACAAGTTAAAATGATAGGAGAAAGGAAACTGCTGATTTAAGGTTTTAACAAGCAACGTGCAGAATTATAAATGTAAATCAAGGAGGAAACTGGAGAAAAAATTTGGAGGCCTATGTGAGGAATACCAACATGTAGCATAGATGTCTTTTTGTCGCATTATAGTATGTACAATAGGAGAAACCAAATCCACATCTTCCCCTCAAGAAACGTGCCCAATCTACACGGAGATAAAAGCAAGATGACCAAATTGTTCATCAGTTGATGACATAAATGAAAATAACAAAGTTTATTCAATATATTCAAATGAAAACAATAAAATGACAAGGAAAGGAAGATATTTGCAAACTCTTGTGTGGTTGAATATCTTCTCCAAGAAGAACATACAGCTATGAGAAACAAGAAAAATGTTTGGGGATGTTTGGGAGCTTTCCAAGAGAGGACAACCTCCTATGTTAGTCTTTCAACCTCCACCCATAGACAATATGTAAAAAATTAAAAAATAGAGTTTGTACTCGTATCCTAAATATGTATAGGAATATAAAGCAAATAGACAATATGAATATAGTGAACCAAAATGATAGTGAGAGTGCTAATAAGGAATGAGATTCCAATTGCCAAAGATAACAACTAGGATTCTTCAATGATAAAGATGAAGAATACAAGAAGTTAGAGAAAAATAACAATACAAATCACTTCCCAAGCTTGATGAGAACTATGGAAGCAAAAATTTTGTCGTAAGATGTTGCTAAACTTTCCAAGTACTCAATAGAATGCTAGAGTCTTCATATACACTTCAAGAATGTTGGAAAAGCACTCAATGTTCTAGTAAGACTAGTGAAGAATGCTAAGAGAGAACCAAAATTTGCAAGATAGAATGATATTTTTCAAAATAAATGAAATGGATAGAGAAAAGGAAGTTGGGTAACAGTTCAGATTTTCTCCAATGTGGTTACTTGCAAAGAGGGTAAGTGGCTGGTAAACATATGCTTGTAAAAGGAAACAAAATGGTGAACTATCGTCGGACACTAGCACTTCGCACAAACATCTGCACAACACACTAGTGTCCAAACTATTCCCAATCGACAAAGGTCCAAACTGTAGGAAATGGCATAAATATGAATATTGTAACATAATGAAAAATTGTAAGGGTATAGAATTTTTTTTATCAAAATTTTCCCTCAATTTAGCAATCTTATGAGACTACATGAATATGCATGCTAAATTACAGAAAAGAAAGGATTGAAAGAAAATAACATCATAAAACCCAAAAAGGATACTATAGAGGAAACAGATGGTTCTTAAAGCAAGGTAATGGTGTCCCCAAGCTGAGAACTTGCAAAACAAATATATTAGGAAATAAAAACCTACACAAGAAATAGAGTTAGAACAATATATAAAACCTACACAAGACAAGTATTAGAAAAATGTAACTTGTAAAACAAATGTGCTAGCAAATCATATTGCCTAAACATACATAAAGTTATAAACATATACGAAATAAAACAACATTAATTAACACAATAATAACATGCAAGAAAAAAATGATCACAAAAGAGAGACAAAAAGGCTTTTTCCAATGATATGTTCCTAGAAAGGAAGTTGGGTATGGTTCAAGGACTAGCACACTATGAGGGCTAGAAACCATACCATATTTTTATGAATCACAAGAGCTATAAATAAGGTTGTAAGGTGACCATGAAAAGTACGTGGAAAGGTAGGATAGGTGAAGTGCACAAGCTAGAAAGGGTTATTGCTAGGTGACTCATATGCTACTAAAGTAAGTCATATGAAGTACACGGCTAGCAAAATGTGTTGCTAAGTGACTCACATGCCATCAAAAAGTAAGTGATATTGTAGAGAATGGGGATTCGCTGCACCTGAGACTTAGGTCTAGGAAGAGCCTAAGGGAGCGAATTGCCCTAAACTACCTCAAACTACTTAATAAGCTAAAAAGGTAGGGCAAACAGGCTCTGTTTCCCTTATATTTATGACAAATGTTTTCTAGAACCAGGTGAGCCGACCGCAAAGGTCTCAGACTGTAGACTAGATGGCAACGCCGGTGTCGAACTTAAGCGTGACATGCTAGAGTCCCAGGGATGCACTGGACTCCTATATGGACAGAGGGTCAAGTGATAGCCAGAAACATCTAGAGTCTACTAACAACCCGAATGTTTTGGTTTTATAGTTTCACAAAAATGTATGAAAATGCAAAGTACAACAAGAAGAATATTATGAAAGCTACTCTAATAGCGATGTTATCACCTGAAGCGCACCTGTTGAACCCAGTTGTCATGTCCCCATCCTAGTCGCACACTGGTGATGAGGGTTAGCCTATCATTCGATCCTTGTAGGTGACAGGAGTGTTCGAGGATCATTTTTGGCAGTTGCTCGTGTTTGATAGCTCCAGTTTGCAAGTGTCAGGTTGGGCCTTCGCAGAATCTTCCAGAGAGCTTTTCAGAGAACTTTCTATTTTTAGAAAGTTAGGTCAGGCGGAAGCTGCTATTTCGGGCAGGGCACCTGGTGCAATTATTCAGCTCAGATTCGACCCAGTTCAGCAGTTGATTGATTTGACGGAGAAATAAGGAGTATTTAATGAGTTATTAAATATTTAATAATTTGACTTTATAATAAAGTCACTTTATTGAAATATTGAAATATTTAATTATTTGGCTTAAAATTATAAAGTATTCATTATACTTTATAATAAATTATGAAAATGTGACTTAATGAGTATTTAATACTTATTAAAAGTGGACGCCAATAATTAATCATTTCTCCTAAGTCAAAAGGTGAAAATTAAATCATTTATTTAAATGATTATTTCAAAGGAGATTTAGGTCGAACTTTTCAAAGAAGATATAAGTTTCTTCTCAAGGCAAAATCGAACTATCCTGAGTATTATTCAATTTTGTCTTCTTGCATCTGAGCTTTGGAGTTTGCAAACCCTAGGGTTTCTGGCAGACGAACGTTTCTGGAGAACGAAAACTCTTCAGAGATTAGGCAGACTGAGGCTGTGAAATACCAGTTTAAGCTTGCATCTGGGTGACTTCATTCAGGAGTCACAGATTGGATTGATTGACAGATTTATCAGTGTTCAGCAGAGATATTTATCTTCCTTCTGAGGCGACTTCATCCATCACCATTCATCAGTGTTTTGGCACGAATTTCAAGGAGCCGTACATATCATTTATTGCTGTACTTGGCCGTACCAGCAAGGCCGTACTTTCTTGTCTCTGGAGAAACGCCTTCCATCTTCAGTTTCTGGCGAGTGGAATATGGACGCAGTGATTATTGGAGACTTTTGCATTGGTTTTTGAGCTCGAGATTCCCTCCATTATTTCTGGCCGTACTCTTCTTTTCTGCTGCAGCCGCCATTTTAAATACCAGGTTTTTCTGATAAAATTCCAAATATTGCTTTCTTATTAAGATTTTCGCATTGTAAAAGCTCAAATAAAATAATAGATAAGTACGCCTATGTTTCCTGAGCAAGATCTGAGCCCCTCTATGCAATTTGGATTTATTTAGAATTTTCTATCATTTTCTCTGTAAAATCGCAATTTTATATTTTGCCTGAAAACTTTCAAAAAAACCAAAAAACCAAAAAAACTTCAAAAACGACACAAAACAGTTAGGGTTTCATTACGAGAACCACGGGGTTACGGCGGTGAGTATCGAGCGAGGTTTCACGCCATCACAGTACTTTTTGATGATTGACCGAGAATCTGATGCATTTACGGGTTACTTTTATGAACCAAAGACATTGGTCCGGTATACGAGGGGCAGGGGCCAGGCAAAAGGCGAAGGCTGGACAGGTCCTCCAATTCGAGAAAATTCGGCAGTGCTCCGGGAGTGCTTGGTTTCGGATCGATTCGGGCGGTAGTGAAAGCGGTGTTACCAGCTTCCCTAATGGCGAATCGTGAGACTTCTCCCGGAGACTTCCGCTTCGCGGGGATCGGTACATCGGGAAGGTGACATTAACGTGGGGAGTTTAGAGCGGAACCGACAACATGATGAAGATGCAGATGCATGCGCTGATTGATGGAGTACTACAATGGCTGATGTCGCCCCACCGCGGCCTCATTTCATACAGATTGGACAGACGAGCGGGACCACTCCAGTGGATCAGCCATTGGCATCAGCTCCTAGGCAGCCGTTACCGATCTATCCGGAGCGTAGGCCAGGCCAGCCTACTTTCTTACCGAGAGATACTCCACCTCAGACTCCAGGGGCAGAGCATCAGGTGCATCATCAGGACTTCCAGCCACAGAACGGCATGTCGGTGGCAGACTTGACGAGATTTCATGGCGAGTACATGTCTTTAGCGCCTGAGATCCGGCAGGCACTCACGTTTCATGAGGTTATAGATGTCTATAAACCCAGAGGAGGAGGTAGATTTGATCGTAGACCCCCACAGCATCAGCAGCAGCAGCCACAGGTGAATAGGGATTTACAATATGCTGTGAGCAAGATTACACTGCCATATTTTGATGGGTCAGAGAAGACATCAGCTAGGTCATGGGCCCAGAAATTGGACAACTATCTGTCACTTAGACCTATGCAGGAGGATGAGGCAATTAAATTTGCCACTTTACATCACAGACCAGATGGCGCATGATTAATTTAGCACCACATGGCATATACCACGTTGAGTGTAAATAGTTTAATACCTGCTCGGGGAGTTCCGCGGCAGTTGATAGAGATTTGATAAGAAAGATCGAGAATTGTATTTGGAGAGAGTTGGCTCGGCTCCCGGGCGAATGGGTGAATAAGTTGCATACATTGGCGAGTTACAGAGAGTGGCAGTCATGGTGACTGGCATTTCAGAGAGGAGACTCATTATACTATTTGTTGAGGGTTTGACAGAACCCATGAGAGGTTGGGTCAAGGCTTTTGACCCTCCCACACTTCAGGAGGCCATGCGGAAGGCACGCAGCATGGAACTTGCCGCACCTCGCAGCAAGTTCAATTCAGGGTCCACTCCATACATGAGACCCAACAGGCTTTCGATAGAAACAATGACAGAAATAGACCCTTTGACAGGAGGAAGGATCAACAGGATCCTAAGAGACAGAATGCACCCCCGTTTGACAGAGAAACTTTGAACGAATTACGTAAGAAGAAGTTGTGTTTTTGGTGCAAGGCACCCTATGATGAAAAGCACATATGCCCACTTCGTCCGAAAGTCAAAAATAATCAAATGGAGTGGTATTATGAGGGCGAAGAGCAATCTGATCTGTCAGACCAGCAAGCTGATTCCGAGCCTTCAGATGATGAGAAGTCCGAAAATGAGAATGAACATGAAGGTGGAAGGAAGCTACAGGAAGCCCATCTGACTAGTCTTCAGAGAGATGGTTCATTTAGACTCCGTGGGCTCTTAGCAGGTCAGAAGGTGATGACTTTATTGGATACGGGTGCGACACATAATTTTATTGATGCACGTTTAGTGGAGAGACGTGGTATCCAGACAGAGGCTTTCGAGGGTATCCGAGTCAAGGTAGCTGACGGATACACTCTCAGGTGCGACAGAAAGATTACTGATCTTCCGATGAGATTGAACAACTATGAATTCAAGACGGAATTCTATGTTGTTAATATGGGTGATACAGATGTGGTACTAGGGATGGCATGGTTACATGATTTGGGTGAGTTCACGCTCAGCCTACGGGATATGGAGATGAAATTCAAGGTTGACGGAAGGCCACATGTCATCAAGGCAATTCGGGACAGTAATCTTAGGATGGTTTCATTCAGACGGATGGAGAGGCTCATTCGTCATGATATGGTTTACTGGGCGGCTGAGTGCATGTTGATGCCAGCCCAGCAGGAGCCGCAGAAGGGGGAGTACCACCCTGACATACAGATTCTGAGGACTAAACACTCCAAGGTGTTTAGTGACATTCCACCTGGTAGACCGCCAGACAGGGGTACGGAGCACATTATTGAGTTGGAGGAGGGCGCCAAGCCCGTGATGATCACCCCCTACCGACATCCGAAACGGCTCAAGGATGAGATAGAGAAGACTATTAATGAGTTGTTGGCTATGGGTCATATCAGACCTAGCAAATCCCCTTTTGCTTCATCAGTTGTTTTGGTGAAGAAGAAGGATGGATCCCTTCGGATGTGCATCGATTACAGGCAGCTCAACAAAAGAACCATCAAGAATAGGTACCCCATTCCGCGCATTGATGAGCTGATAGATGAGTTGCATGGTGCAGTCTTCTTTACGAAGATTGATTTGAGATCAGGGTACCATCAGATACAGATGAGGGAGCAGGATATTGAGAAAACCGCTTTTCGGTGTCATTGCGGTCACTTCGAGTTCTTGGTTATGCCCTTCGGGTTAACCAATGCACCTGCCACCTTTCAAGCAACTATGAACAGGGTTTTCAGTGCTCAGTTGAGGAGATTTGTGTTAGTCTTCTTCGACGACATTTTGGTTTATAACCCGAGTCATGGAATATGAGCATCATGGCTCATTTGGACCTGATCTTAGGTATCTTAGCGAGATGGAGTCTTTTCTATGCTAAAGGGAATCCAAGTCTTGACTTAATGGAGGAGTTGTTATATTTGGGGCACATCATCAGTGCCAAGGGAGTGAGTATGGACCCTGAAAAGGTCCGAGCTATAGTTGAGTGGCCGGTACCTGAGAACCTTACGCAGCTCAGAGGTTTCATTGGGTTGTGTGCATTCTACAGGATATTTGTTAGCGGGTTCTCACGTCACGCCGCACCCCTTACAGACTTGACGAAGAAGGGGGCTTTTCAGTGGTCACCACAGGCGCAGGAGTGCTTTGACAGGTTTAAGGTGATCATGACTTCATGTCCGGTGCTAGCATTGCCTGACTTTTCGAAGTCATTTGATTTATTCTGTGATGCTTCAGGGGAGGGCATTGGTGCCGTTTTGATGCAGGAGCGTCATCCGATTGCATTCGAGAGCAGGAAACTCAGGGGTCCTGAGAGATTTTACAGTATATATGACAAGGAGATGTTAGCCATTATGCATGCATTGGCTAAGTTTAGGCAGTACTTGGTAGGCAGCAAATTCAGTGTTCGTACAGATCATAACAGCCTAAAACATTTCCTTGGACAGCGAGACTTGAACGAGAGGCAGCAGAAATGGGTCAGTAAACTGCAGTCATATGACTTCGACATTACTTTCATTAAGGGGAAGCAGAATATAGTAGCTGACGCCTTGTCTCGTAGACCCCAGTTGAATGCCTTAGCACAGATTACAGAGGATTGGAGGCATCGGATCATTGCAGAGTATGCTAAGAACCCATAGGCTTCTAGCATCGTTGACAGGACAGAGCAGGACGACAGGTATACAGTTGTAGATGACTTGATCATTTACAAGGGGCGGATTCTTTTGGTTCCTGACTCTGAGTTACGGACTACAGTTTTGAGAGCCTTTCACGACCTTCCTATGGTGGGCCATCCTGGATACTACAAGACTTACAAAATGGTTCGGGAACGGTTTACTTGGAAAGGGCTGAAAACTGATGTTTTGCAGTATGTCCGTGAGTGTTCTGTGTGCCAACAGAACAAGCAGGAGCACACCTATCCTGCTGGATTACTCCGGCCACTTCCGATACCTGATAGGAAGTGGGAGTGTTTATCTATGGACTTTATCACGGGTTTGCCGAAAGCCCAGGGTAAAGATTGCATTTATGTAGTGGTCGATCGGTTGACTAAGTACGCCCATTTCTTCCCGATTACGACTACTTTCACAGCATCGCAGACTGCCGAGTTGTTCTTCAGAGAGGTTTTCCGACTGCATGGATTGCCTCGGACGATAGTCAGCGATAGAGACAGCAGGTTCATGAGCAACTTTTGGCAGGAGTTGTTCAGACTTTGTGGGACCGAGCTGACACCGAGTACCAGCTACCATCCACAGACCGATGGACAGACAGAGATTGTCAATAAGTGGGTGGAAGGTTATTTGCGCAATTATATAGCTGGTCAGCAGAGAGCGTGGGTGAGGTGGATTTACTTGTGCGAGTATTGTTATAACTCGACTCACCATATGACGATACAGATGACCCCCTTCATGGCATTGTACGGGTATGAGGCGCCCAATCTTCTGGATTTGATTTTGAGCGATAGCAGAGTGCCGAGTGCAGGTGATATGATGCATAGTCAGCAGGACATCTTGAGGTCTC
>VDFB02373520.1:0-16327 GCA_007258455.2 Sequoia sempervirens
AATATTCCTTCAAATTTGAATTCCCTCCAAGTGGACTTAGTCCTTCCAACAAGACATTTATTTTATCTTACAAGTCATTTTGCATTGAGCCAAGTGGCCATTGCTCTATTTGACTCTTCATCCACGTTGTCATCTCGCAAATTTTAAATTTCAAATTTATGCATTTATGAGCACATTCATCAAAATGTGCACATCCTTCATCCATCCATCTCTTGACAAGTGGCATCTTGCCATCAGTTAAAGGTTAGTCACACATTGCTTCATTTTGGGCATTTCTCCATCTTATCATTCTATAAACAATAGATTTCTCTCCTCATTTGATCATCCACAATTTAAGCAAACTTACTATACTCAAATCCATATTCAAGCATAGCAATTCTCATCCATTTCATCAAGTCTTAGCTAGGTTATGCAATTTTTTCATCTTGAAGCACACTTGAATCTTCAACAAAGTGGATCAATCATAATCAAATCATCAAGATCTTGCATATGAGTTGGGAAAGGGCCAATTTCCACATCAAATTGGAGCCAACTCCCCCATAAGATCAAAAGTTTGCATGCTTGTTAATAGGATTCAATCCATATTCCTTGCTTTTCATTGTATTCTTACTTTCATTCCTATTTTTGGGAATTTTTAATGGATTTTATGGTGAACTTTGATCTTAACTTGCATTTGAATCTTCTAATGTGTTTGTTTGTTGTGTTTTACAGGTTCTAGGATCTTGGTTCCACACCCACTATTAGATAAACATTCATTATTTACTTCACTAAACTGATCCATGAATAGTATCTCAAACTCTTGCCATGAACATTTGAATAGAATGCATAGGTAGACTATAAAACCAATCCTTAGTATCAATTTCTAAATTTTTTTAAAAAAAGTCATGGAAACATCTTCCTATGCTATCTAACAATCCACCATCAAATTGGTGAAAACATGTGGATGTTTTGATGCCAATTCTTCAATACCTCCTCTAAACTTAGGAAAGTATTCATTTATTTTTCTTGGGAAAGAGTGTGGATAACTTTGTATTTTATTGAAGTATAATGTATTATAACTTTTAGTAGAGAAACTTTTTCTCTAAGGATATGACTGTGGTTTAGTCATGGTATTATAGCTTGTAGAGGGGGAATCAAAATGTTTATACATTTCTACAAAAGAAGACCAAACCATCTACATCTATCCTTTTCATAATATCAAGCTTTCTCAATTCTCTTTTTGCTAGTGCCTTAAAACACTAAATAAGGGACAATATTTTCTAGGACTTTTTTCAACTCACCTTCATAAAAAATACAACAATGGATAAATACTTGAAAACTATTACAAAATCTAAACTCTTTTGATGATGTAAATTTTTTTTAGATTCATCACAACTTAAAAGAGGATCTAATATCTTCAAGAAATAGGAAGCTCCTTCAAAGATCTAGTTTCATTTTGAGTTCTCTCCACTATCAAAGCACCAAACTGCAAAAAATCTTCTTTATGTATGAAGGTCCTTTGGATCATTTGACCCAAAACATAACATCAGTAAAGTTATTAACTCTTTCTAAATTCATATGCCTCTATCTTCCCCAACAAAGTCAACATTTTGGTGGTGTTTCCAATTGATTGTCTTGGTTTTCCTAAAGATTAGATAATTCTTATTCTCAAAAACCCTAGGTCAGTGGCCAATGAATAGGAGATAGGTTTTACAATTTCTCCTCTACACTTTAGGCTCTACAAAACCAAGGTGGGCTTCCCTATAACATCATTCAATGTATAACACTTATTTTACAATGAGTCCTTTGATAACAGATTCCTCACACTAATATGGTAGAAGGTGACTTTATGGGATAAATCATTCTTTGAAACCCTCTATATTTTCTTTGGCTCTCTGTAGTGTGTTAAGGAGCATAGAACTATAAAAATACAAAAAAGTAAAATTTTTGATTTTGTTTTATATTTGATTTTTCCTTAGCCTCAAGCTATGCAAATCACTTTGACCAATGCCTTATCCATAACAAAGTCTAGAAATGAGTTAAATTCGTATAATAGACCAACTCTTTGCTTCTTACAACCTCAGTACCTTGCAATGATAAACCATCAAAAGAAATTTTTTATCAAAATAATTAAAAATCCATACTACAACCACACATTCTTTGATGAATGAACTTAAAGAAACATTATTTTATTCCTTGAATAGAAAGTAACAATTCAAACACCTATAACACAAAGTATGATATGAGAACCAAAGATAACCCTTGATTATAATGATCCAAAAAATAATGATTACAATTATGGAGAGTATAACAAATTGATGTTAAAAATTTAGACAATACAATGATTATTCTAGTCATTTGTTGTTATTACAAAGAAAAACTTATAACATTCCTTCTCTGAGTTTCAAAGGACTTTTCTATAAAACCTTACTCAATCCAAATATTTTCAAAAACTAAGAATTAGAACCCTATTAAAAATAGAAATACTCGCCTTTATATTTTTAGTCATTAACTTAAAAAACTAACAAGGCACAAACCCTAACCCAATTAGGGTTTAGACATGGTAATAAATTATCCAATCAGGTTACAAAATATGTTCATAACCTAATCAAAATTCACTATGCAAAAAAAATTGATTAGACACATTAACTCCTTTACAATTGAAGGGATGGAATGCTCCTCAAATCATGCACCCAAGTGTCCTTTGTCCTTCAACAAGTCATGAGAATGAAAGAGGGAACACGTATGGGAAAAAACCCAAGTTGGAACCCTAGAAAAATGTTGATGCTATTTTCTGTAGAGCAGCAACTTAGAAATAATATGATATTCTATATCTCTTGAAAGGTAAATCTCTATCAGTAAGCCTCAAGAGATAACCCCAAGGTCTCTAATGTCAGGTCTTGACAATGCATAAACAACCCACATAACATGTGAAAATGCTGGTAATCACAAAGGGACCTTACTACAAGAAAATACTGGAACTTCAAACTTATTAGATCTAGCAATAAGGTGATACTTCAAATCCTAAATCTAACCCAAATGATAAAAGAAATAGTAATAGATAATGGTTTCAAAGAGACTTCTAAGATTAAAACTAATCCTAAGATTAACGGTGCAAATGAAAAAATACTTGAAATGGACCAATCCCTCAAAAACTAATCCCTGCTTGACCCAGATAAATATGCAATCTTAGAGAAATAGTGCAATCTTCTAAGGCACGAAAGATTTTCAGATCATGAACATTTATCCAAAACAACCCTATTGCAATTGAAATGAACAAGCATTCACAACTGAATTGAGCACAATGAATATTAAAGTCTAGGATAACTTTGCAAAGCAACTAACAATCAACTAGCTGCTAAAAGTATGGACTAGAGATTGATGCAACACTTCAAGCATCAAATCACAAACACCATTAAGTTATCTAACATCAAATCTAACTTATATCAAATAAACTTAAGCAATTTCAAAAGATAGAATCACAGGAACTGTGCCAGATAAACTAACACAAGAAGGACACCAAATCACAATGCCTTTACTTGCATTAAATAATCCAAAGTAGCAACAATTCCAATCTTCTATTACAACACTTGCTTGAAAATAACATATTTCCTAATTTATTTTCTCTAATGCTTAATTTTCTCCAATGTAAAACTATCTAGCCCTTTCAAATGAGGAAATATCCATATTTATAGAGATTACATCTTATGTCGGCCCAAATAGAGTTGCAAAACAATAGGCCCCAAAAATAAGTCAGCAAAGAAGAATTCAAAATGAAGTAAAATGTGCATTAAATGCATGTGTTCCATCCAAGTCAGCCTGGGATCTCCAACATGGTTCAATCCAATGCATGTGAAGGATGAAGAAGAATAATGGGGAATCAAAAATTTCAATGAGGCATTGCATTAACTGCTCTCCCCTTTGTCCTTATCTCATTCCACTTTACCCTACACCATCAAAAATACCTTCTCCAAGTTGGCTATAGGTGGAACAACTAACACCTTAATTTTCCTCTCAATGGACTTGATGTCCTCCCTTGAATTCTTAACGACCTTATCACAATCCACCTTCAAGGTTTGATACTTATCCATCACTGCAATGTACATTGTTGCATCATCTAACTAGTGTTCAGTAACTGGTTCCTCATTGACTAGAGAATATACATCACACCACCATTTTCTCAATTGCTCCAAGTTCAAATGTTTTGGCACAAATATTTTTCTTCCTATCATAAATTCAAAGAAGGAAATGCACTTGTTGTAGATTTCAATCAAGGTAGCCTCAATTTGCTTTCCTTGCTTATGTACCTTCTTCAAAACCCTTTTCCTTATTTGTAAAGCTTCATACCATTCCCAGGGTTCTGCAACTTTGGAAGAAGAAAGAATTCCATCACTTACTATTTTGTCTTCAGTGCATTCCATGATGGTCTTGGTCTTCTACAACAAGAGATCAACATCCTCCTTATCTTGAGCTAGTACATTCTTCAACCACTCTGTTGATCTTATAGCATCTCCATTGGTTGAAAGGATATCTTTAATGGCATTATCTCCTTTGGTTTCCACCCCCTGCAACCAGTTCAGTGTGGCATGTGTAGTGGTTTTCATCTTCTCCAACTCAATTATAGTCTCTTGTGGTAGAAAAATTGTAGCAAATGATGAGGAGATAATTTGGTTGATAGATTGCAAGAGTTTCATCAAATCCTACAAATACCTCTTCAGTTTTTCATTCTCCTTCTTCAAATATTTCTTAGCTTGCACCTCTTTCTTCAATCTTCTCAAAATTGCAGCACTCGAGCCTTCGAATTCTTCAACTTCCTAGATCATGGAGGTGGGTCCCAAGCTGATAGTTTGCACACTATAATCTCTTCCAGTCACCTCATCCTTATTCTTATCTGATATAGGGGTGGCAATGTGAATCACCCTGTTATTGGCTTCATCTCTCTCAATCCTAGAGATAACCTTGGTTTTCTTCTTTGCTTTTCCTTTTCCTATGTTTGTTAGTAATTCATCCCAATTGGGAGGAGTATCATCTACCATAATTTGTGTACTCTTTAATTCCTTGTCAAGCCAAGTAGGAACAATGGAATCTAACTACACACTACCCTATCCAACCACATCCTATTGCCTCTTGGAGAAATCCACATTTCAGTTTTGTTCATTAGGAATTTCTTCAATTTTATCTTCACTTCCCTTTCTTGGATTCTTATCTTCTTCCCCATCATGTTCTTCTTCATGCATTGGTGAAGGAGTCTTGATTGGAACATCCTCCTTACCTAGATACTCATCTCCTTCATTGCTTGCAGGTGAATCCTCATAAGTTACCAAAGAGGACTACAATATCTTCTCTATTTCTGCCTATGTACTGTAGAGTTCACCTTCTCAAAATTCTTCTTCTCCTTGATCTTGGTGATCCTCTGCATCCTTGGATTCACTTGCTACAACATGAGATTCATGAAAAGGAAGGGCATCATAATGTTTCTTTGTGGTAGGGACAACTGAGGGGACATCTTTCTTTAGTGCATTATCCTTGGGGGAAGGAGTTCTTGACCTCCTTGTGTATACTTGAGTCCTCTCCCCTGAACTCTCCACATTTACCACCAATGGGATAATTTCTTCTTTCTCCTTAGAAGATTCATCTTTCTTCTTTGAATTCTGAGTTACCCTTCTCCTTTTGAGCTTAGGAGAACTATCTCTCTCTTCCTCTTCATCAGGTTGTTCTTCTACAGACCTCTTTGTTCTTGGAATATGCTTCCTCTTCTTAGCAATTGGTTTCCTCTATTTCCCCCCTTCTTTTTCTTGAGGACCCTTGATCTTTATTTTAAAAGGGGAATCTTCCTTATCTTTACTTTTAGAAACTTGCTCACCTAATTCCTCAATAGTGGAATGAGACTCCAAGTCCCCCATTAGATCATAGGTGCATTACACACCTTTTCCCTCTAACTCCCAAATCTTGTGTTTGAGCCATAACTTTGTGTACTTGATTATTGGAGTCATGATCTGCTCTAATTATGTTTTCTCTTCCTCCAACTAGTCTATCTCTCCAACTAATTTATCCTTCACAACTTCATAGTCATGAATCTTAATCAAATCTCCATCATATTCAATCTAGTTAGGAATGGCCTTTATGTTGTATAGTCAGACCAAGTTCACTGGTAACCTGGAGAAATTCTTTCTCCTAACTTCAAATTCATCCTTACTGTTAGCCCAATAATCTTCTACAACATCCTTTTGGTTGTATTCCTTGCTGGCCTTTTTTGTAGCCCACCAGTCCTATCAAATCTGGATCTCTTAGAATGGAAAGAGAGACCCAAAGTGCTCATCTCCTCCTCAGAAGTGTGAACAAAATTAATAGAGGGGAAAGCCTCATTACTGCCTATTCTAAAAGGAAAATCACTACCAAACCCAGTCTTATGTTTGTCTTTCTTAACAATTGCATCAAAATCATAGATCTTTCTTGTGATTTCTAGAAGTATGATGTCATCTATGGGATATCTAGGGAGTCTATATGGGGTCCTCTGAAAACCATCTACTCTGATGTGTGAGAAGGTAGGGAACTAGATAAAACAAGCTCCAAACCTCTTGATTAACTCCTTGGCATTGTCTAAGATCCGGACATGTTCTACACCTTATAATATCCTGGTGATGTACATGGTGAATGTGTCATTCACCCTCCTATAACTTGTGATACCCAAGTGTAATTGTGGGTACACCTCATAAATCACATCTCTCCCAAACACGCCTCTTGTGCTTAGCCCCTTGTATGGATGGAACCTTGCAAGTGCATAGACCAAGTAAGAGGTCATTGTGAAGGTCTTTGTCTACAACACATTGCACATTTGTTCATGTATCATTGCACTTATAATTCCTTCCCAATGGTAGTCAATATTCTGCTCCATCCTCACAATGACATGGAAAATCCAGTTTTCAAATACTCATGCACTCTTCAATCCTACGACTCTACTGAGGAGTGTGATAGCATCATAATATTCCCTTTTGAATTTTGCTTTGAATAGTTGCTTGGGTAGCCTGGAGAAGTGAGACTTGGGTTTCTCTAGCCAGGAATTGATGACTTGCTATGATTTGATGATGTCTTCATCATAATACTTCTTCGCTATGTCCATATCAAAACCAACCACATGAGACCTATGAGGCATGTCAAAGGTTTGGCTATAGACATAGGGTTAATATTTTCCACTATTCTCCCTTGAGGACCAATCACTCTTTGTGTACCTCTATCATAATGTCTAACACACTCAAGCACCAGCTCGTAGCATTGAACTGTGGGAGAAAATCCTATTACATGGGCCAATCCTAAATCCAATATCCTTCTAGCTAATAGGGGAAGGTTTTGTGTTGCCATTCTTGCTTTGAATTCCTCATAATCCCATTGGCCTACATTTGTATCTATGACCTCTGACTAGATGGAATTGAACTTTCTTTCTGGGATCCTACTCTTTATATCCATTTTGATCCTTTCTTCCTCGAAGATAGAAAATCCTTCAACACTTGGATTTGTCTGCTTGCCCTTGGTCTTCTCGGCTACTATCTTACTTGATTCAGCCTACACCCAACAGAAAAAACCATAATAAATCCTCTTTATAATATTAGAATCAAGGTTAGTCACCCATGAATAACATATTCATCATTACATCAGCTTAAAATCATGAAAAAAATCCCTCTAATCAATCATAAAACACAATCATTTTAAATACAGGATTTTGAGTAATCTGGGGAAAACCGCTAGAGAGGAATTCCAGGAGATTCCATGTCCAGCGGACTTTGCTGATCATGCACAAAAGTCATTAGTTCGATCATTACAGCATGAAAGGAAAGCATGTAACATCATTTAAATCATCAATATCAACCATGAGATGCCAAATACACAACATTAAATTCATTCATCTCTCAAATTCTTTATACTACAAAGTCATTTTGGGAAAATATGGGAAAATCCACTGAAGAAGGAATTTTGTGAGGAACTCGAAAATCTAGGCCTTTTGCACGCCTCTGGGAAAATGAAAGGGAAAGGGAAAATCGGGAAATTCTGAGGGTGCATAAATTCTGCGAAGACCTCTAGATCCCAAAAACTATCAATTCTCACAATCTCACCTAGAACAAATGAACTATCACAAAAGTTGAGATTTTAGGCTTGAATAGAGTTTCTTTTTCATTTATTATTGATCATTTTAAGTCCTCAACTCTCTCTCAGAGGTGAATTGGTGAGGATTGGTGATGCCCCAGTTTGTAGTTGTGATGCCCTAGGTTTAATTCTGAAATCTTCACCATGAATGCAGGGAAGGAGCTTGGATTAACCTTAAATTTAACTCGCTTATCTAGTTAAGATAAGGTAAAATGTTTTGAACATTCCCAAGTGAGCTACTAGATAATTAATCAAAGATAGGATCATGAAATCACTCAAGGAATCGTCTTCAATCGAACAAACTCTCAAAACCCTTCATCACAACAAAATTACTCACGAGTCGAGCCTGAAGGAGTGATTTGGGAGAGCTTGGAATTGAAAAATTACTAACTCAACTAGGGATCTCAATTGGGTTCTAAGATTCTGCAAAGAAAACAAACCAAATCCTAGCTTCAAAAAACTCGATGCAAAACCTATGAAATTAAAGTTTTGAATGCATTCAAAACATCAAAACATCCCATTCATTCATCATCCAAAATGAAAGGAAAAAGTTACATACCATGGATGAAGTAAATCTAACTTCACAGGAGATCGATAACAAACTTGGATGCCCTAGCAACAACTACAATGGAAATGCAAGAAATCTTCTACCGAATCCAAAAATTAACCAATCCAATCGCCAAAATGCTAAACATTCAAGACCAAGATCTCAAAAGTAGCAAAGAAAAAATGATGAAAGCCCAGTGACACACAATCGCTCATGAAGTCACCTAAATACTTGTCATAGGGATCGTACTATTAAGCATTAACTTTGTTGATAAGATAGGTCAAAACGCAATTCAAGAATTTGACGAGGTGACAGAATTTCAGTGAAATCTGGTCCAAGCAGAATTTAGCGAGGTGCTAGAATCTCAAAATCATAGGGTTAAAACTTGCTCATCGGACTTTCAAGAAAACCTAGGAAATTTCGCCTGGAGCTAAAATTCCCAAAGATAGTGAAAAACCTAGATTTTATCAAAACTTAGGATTTTCAATGCACAACTTAAAGGGATCATCAGTGAAGAAAGATAAACATTCAAGAAAGTGCCAAGCAAGAAAATCCTCAAAACCAAAGGGCCAAAGCACCATAAAAAAAAAAAAAAAAAGGGGGGTCCCTATTTTGAAGTGTGTACAAAAACTGCACAACAAAAACCTTGTCCAAACTTCTAGGAATGTATATATAAGAGAAAACCCCACTATAAACACCCCTTACATCCATGTGAAGCCTTCACATTATTGAGCACACAAATTGTGAAGAAAACCCCCACCAAATCAGTAGCATATCATAGCAAAGGATGAATCTCTGATAGAAGAGAGGTCAATGACTCATAAAGAGGCATGAGCACTACCCTATCTTAATGGGAGTCGATACAAACAACATTTAAGACCCTCAGTGCAGGGGCACCTAAAAACATGTAATTGCAAAGTGCATTCTATGAGGGTTAGTCTAGGAGTTAGTGATAGTATGAGTAATTTTTATGTTAAATAAGGTCTTTGAGACTATTACTGATGTAATTAGGGGTCTTTGATGTTATTTAGTTCAAAAAATGCAAAAGGTTGCATAAAAATGTACTAATTGTCAACAAATTGCTAAAAGTGCAAAACTAGGCAATTAGGGGTCTAATTGGTAAAAAGTTGGTTTCCAATGTCCAACTAATTAAAATTCCAGTTGGAAGATGTTTGTAAGGGTGGTTAGATGTTAAATAAGCCTCTGATGGTCGAGGCATGGTTGTTGAATCATTTTTTTTGAAGTTATAATGAAAAAAAGGCTGCTTTCTGGAAATTTCTGTGTGTAAATTTGCTGCTAAAACGTGTGGTACGACCTTTGTACGACCTGTACGGCTCAACCCTGGTATGGTTGGAAAGAGGAGAGAGTCAGCTTTCATTTGAAAGTGGTTTGGTGAATTTTCATTAAGTTTAGAGGGTTTTATTGACGTTTTACTGAAACTGCCTTGTTTTGGTGTAAATTGGTGATTTGAGAGTATTAAAATGAGTTTTTAGGGCATTCCACCTACTGTAGCAATTGTAACTCGGTGGAATGGCCCCATTTGTTGTAAAATAGGTTTCCAAATTATTTGCAAGTCAGAGGAAGTGTGTTTGTGGGTTTTGGGTGTTGCCCTAGGTTGAATTTGGGTGATTTTCCTTATGAAAGTGAGGAACTAAATGATGGTTTATGAGTTTTCTGGAAGAAATAACCTATGTGATGAAGTTTAAAGCTTGTGCAGGCATAATTATGTGTGTTTGAATAGGTGGCAAGAGTCTGGAAAGGTCTGGAGGTATGATTTACAATAAACCCTCCTTTTGAAGGCCTAGAATCAAGGGTTTTAGGCTGTGCTATGTTGGAAGAGTGATTTATAGAAACTATTGGTGGATTTAGTAGTTTTTGGGCATTTTAATTGCTGCCCCAAGGTTTCATAAATTTTGGTGGAGTTTAAAGGGTACTTTCTTTGTAAAAGTGGGCTAATCCACTAGCCGTTTCCATGGCAGGAGTATTGGATCTTTGAGTTTTTCCAAAAGAGTTGATATTGGTTTTCCTGTATGTTTTATAACTTGAAAAAGGGTATCTTAATCATCCTTGAGTTTGTTAGGTGTTTTGGAAAATGTTGGTGAAAATGCCTAAACTTGGTTTGCACTAAAACTGGGGTTTAGGAGTGAAATTGGGAAATTGTGCTTCTGATGATTGTAGAACTTGGAAGGCTGGTTGAATTACTTTATGTGGTCATTTTAATCTTTCTGGATACTTCTTGAAGGCAGGTTTCCAAATTGATTAAGGTTGAGCCTCCAGACTCTGCATCACCTCCATATCCTCTCTAATATTAGATTAAGTAGATAAGAAAGAAGCAACATAATTAACGAATCCAAAGGGGAAAAAATATGCTATTTCATTGAAATGTCAAGCCTTTGGGCCTAAAACAACAATTGGTTAGACATTAAATGGTCTAAAGCCCAAAAATAAAAAAATCCCTATCAAGCAGTGGGCTTTGGACCTTCTTCATTCATCATATCTTCATCAGCATTGGGTCATCAGAGATCGAACCGATAGAATACACCTTACCTTAAAATTGAGACAAGGT
This sequence comes from Sequoia sempervirens, assembly GCA_007258455.2. Lineage (NCBI taxonomy): Eukaryota > Viridiplantae > Streptophyta > Pinopsida > Cupressales > Cupressaceae > Sequoia > Sequoia sempervirens. Next base: position 11,232 of record VDFB02373520.1, read on the forward strand.
GTAGGAGGGAAGGGTGACATCTAATGACCAAAAGAAGCCATCAGATCTCAAGGACAGGAAAGTGACTTATTTCTTATCACAATCAAGTAAGAGGGAAGACAAAAATGTGAGACATGAAGTCTAACAAAGACATTCAAATTTTGCAAAAACAATTGGGGTCTCAAGAATTAGGGAAATGGAGCTAAGGAATGAATTTGAAGGGGAGAAATATTTTCAAGAATCAGGAGATGGGGGTACATCTTACACCATTCTACAATAGAGGAAAGGAGTAGAGTATGACCAAAGGTTGATTCTTGAAAGTGAGACATTGGAGGACAAGGATTGGTCATATGGGTTAGTGATTGTAAAGACAAGAAGAAAGGGTAAAAGGGAAGACCAATCCTTGATACTTGAAAAGCTAAAACTTAGTTTTCTTTCAAAGGTTTTATCAAGAATTAGGTGTCTCTAAGAATTATTTCCTTTTACCTTAACAAAATTAAGAGGTAATAGGAAAGGTTGAATCCTGACCCCTAAAAAAAATAAACGCTTAGTCAATTTTTGAAGGAAAGGATCGAGGGTCAAGACGAGGGAAGGAAAAGAAGGCAAGGTAAGGGATAAGCTTGATGAGTAAAACATGAAAATATAAGGAAAGCAAGGGAAATAAATGGAGAAGAAGGATATTGGGGGTGATAAGAGTGGGGATGCAAGGAAGAAAGCAATCAAAAGTTTGAAACATCAAAAAATTCATACATAGAATTTTCTTGGGGTTTTGAAAATGGGGCATTTAGGCTAGTAAGGGAGTAAGGAAATTAATAGAGACACACTAAAATGGCACATCATTAGTATTTCTCAATTGAGTTATAAGTGATGGGAATCATAAGGGGGGTGGAACAAGATAAAAATAGTGTCACCAATGGCTCTAGTTGGGGACGTACGTTTCAGTAAAGCATAGCAAGATTCTAGATCTTTAGGAAATAAAACCATGTCTTATCCATTGGGCCCTAAAACTGTCCAATCTTCAAATCTCACTTGGTGGCCCCAAGCCACCAAAAATGAAGAATCAATGCCTTCATCTATCACACCATAGTAGCAAGGGAAGCCTCATTCCCAAAAGCATAAACATATGGTTACCTTTGAAAAATTGAATACTTTTTCCATTTTTTATCCTGTTGTTGCATGGTATCCACATAATGTAGACCACCTTTGATGCAGGAGTATCCTTGGTTCTTGGCAATCTTGCATCAACCAAAAATATTTTCTTTCAGTTTTTGTTCTTGTTTTGTTCTTGCTCAATTCATGTTGGTGGATTCATCATATTTGCTCACTAGACCTTATGGATCTACATTTTCATTGTGGACATGTTCATTTTCCTTATTCCAAGATTTCAGCATGATTGGATCTTTTTCCGAAAAGTTATCACTTCCATATTCGATGGAATTTTCTTGAATTGGCACCAGAATAATTTTCTAAGTTAACGGCTAGTTTGATCGCTCGTGGATCTTTCCTGTAGCTTGCAGATCTTGACAATGTGATTTTAATTATTCCATGGAGTGTCCCTAACCTTCATTATAGGTCCACACTTCATTCTATGCATTCATCGAGGAGTAATTCAAGTTTGAGGCCAACCTATTCATGCACACATTACATTTTATTTCATTGAGATTGTGATGATCTTTCGCCAACATGAAAGATTCTAGACCTATGGATATGATATAAAGCTTGTAATAGATCATTAGGGGAGAAGTATTGGATTAAGTAGAATAATAGAGATTTGACCGGTAATATTTTCGCTTGCATTAAGGATCATATAGGAATGTTGTGTTTCTGAACATGTTGTATCAGGCCTATGAGCCGAATTTGTAAGCCCGATTATTGTTGGCCAATTGTAACTGAGATTTCTATTAATGAGAATGTTTGAATCTACATTTTCCTCCAATTTTTGTGTCTCTTCTATTGTGTTACTCTTGTTACATGGTCTAGATTGTTCTCTTTGAGGATCCTCGCACCATGGTTGCACTAGATTGGTATAAGAGTGAGATTTGATCCATGAGAGATCGCCAGAATTCATGGAGTCTCATTGAAGATTTGTTGTGGGGTGGTGGATTGAGGATCTGACATGCATTTGTAGAGGACTTGCATAAAGATGGTGGGAAGAAGAAATGTTAGAGGAAATGGAGCACGTGGAAATGAAGACCCAACTTTAATGGAGATGTTGAGAGGAATTGCTACTAGATTAGATGCAGTCGAAACAACCCAGAGGAAAGGTCAACCAGTTGATGTGAGTGATGAAGAGGTAGAAGTATAGGAAGAAAGAGGAAGAGAAGATCAACCTAGCCTAGATCAGGGAGAAGAGAGGTTCATAAGAGCCCTAACTAGAGCAAATACTAAGCCACATTTCAATCCACTGAATTATAATGGTATGTTGGATTTAGAGGAATTGCTTGATTGGATAACAAAGATGGAGAATTATTTTTATTTTGAAGGTACCACTGAAGATAAGAAGATGAATTTTGCTTGTACAAAGTTGAAAAGACATGCATCCCTTTGGTGGGAACATTTGCAGATAGATAAACAAAGAAGAGGAAAGGAGAAGATAAAATCATGGGATCAAATGGTGAATAAGTTGAAGAAAATGTTTATGCTTATAGATTATTAGATTATTTTGTTCTTAAAGTTACAAAATTTGAAGCAAAAGGAGTCAAGTGCGATAGAGTATATTGAGGAGTTCTACAATTTGAACATTAGATCTAGACATTTGGAGGATGAGATTGAGCAAGTAGCCAGATATGTGAATGGCTTGAGGTCATCTATACAAGATGAGATTAGTTTGATCAAGTTGCAAAGTGTGGAAGAGGCATATCAATGTGCCCTAAAAGCAGAAGAAAAGCTAAATAAGAGATATGAGCAAAGACAAAGAGGAAGAGGTGGAATATTTCAAAGAGGAAGAACTTTTACAAGAGGAGGATGAGGATCTTTTGCAAATCAGAATAAAGACAAGTTAGTAAGAATGATAATTCATACCATAGAGTTGATGGAAACTCTTATAGGAGAGGAGGATATGGTGGATACTTCAATGAAAGCTATAAAAAAGATGATAAGGAGAAAAGAGTATTCAAGGGAGCTTGTTTTAAATGTGGTGGAGAAGGACATAGAGCATTTGAATGCAATCAAGGAGAGATAAGTATAAAGATAGATAACAATAAGATAATATCCTTTTTTGAGGAAGATCATGTTGAATCATATAATAAACTACAAGAAGGAGAAGTTTTGGTGAATAAAAGATTATTATTTCAAAGCGAGATGGACTAGGAACCATTGCAAAGAAAGAATTTGTTTCAGACTAGATGCAAGGTAGCTGGAAAATATTGCAAAGTGATTGTTGACATTGGGAGTTCTAAGAACCCAGTTTCTAAAGAAATGGTGACCAAATTGAAGTTGGAAATATTCAAAAACCTGAAGCCCTATCAGATATCATGGATTCAAGATGAGCATAAGATATTGGTAAGTGAACAATGTTTGGTGAAATTAATGATAGGAACTTACCATGATGAAGTTTTGTGTGATATCATGCCTATGGATGTATGCCATGTTTTTTTGGGAAGACCTTGGTAGTATGATAAATAGGCTAATCATGATGGGAAGAAGAATACATATACTATTGTTGCTAATGGGATGGAGCAGACTTTGCTACCATTGGAGGATGTTCCTAAAGTTGAGTTTTGTACGAGTGCTAGAATTTTTTACTTGATGGAAGGGGATTTCTAGATGGAATGAGACATGAGAGCATGTGTTATTCCTTGGTTCCTAAGAAGGTTGAAGACTTAAAGAATGTAGAAGAACAAATGAATGAGATAAAGGAGTTGTTGGAAGAGTATGAAGAGATCATTTTAGATAATGTACTTTATGGATTACCACCTATGAGGAGTATTATTCATTGCATGGATTTGAATCTTGGAGCTAGTTTTCCTAATAAATCAGCACATCGGATGACACCTATAGAGAATGAAGAGTTGAATAGACAATTGCAATATTTGTTGAGGAAGGGTTTGATTAGATAAATTTTAAGTCCATGTGTTATACCTGTTGTGCTAGCACCTAAGAAGGATGGAGAATGGAGGATGTGTACAAACTCTAGAGCCATAAAGAATATCACGATGAAGTATAGATTTCCTTTTCCCTAGATAGATGACATTATGGATTGTTTGAGTGGAGCTAGATAATTTTCAAAGATAGATTTGAAGAGTGGATATCATCATATTAGAATCAGAGAAAGGGATGAGTGGAAAACAACATTCAAGAAAAATGAAGGATTGTATGAGTGGATGATGATGCCTTTTGTACTAACAAATGCACCGAGTATTTTCATGAGGCTGATGAATGAGGTATTGGAGAAATTCTTGGGTAAGTTTGTGATTTTTTACTTGGATGAAATCTTTATTTTTAGTAAGACTAGAGAAGAACATTTGTTGCATATAATACAAGTTTTATAGAGGTTGAAAGAAGAGAAGTTGTTGATAAATATTAAGAAGTGTAGTTTCATGTTCAGGAAGAGTTGGTATATCTAGGATTTTTTATATCTTTGGATGGATTGAAGATAGATCCTAAGAAGGTAAGAGCAATTTTTGAGTGGCCTACACTAGATAGCATTGGAGAGTTAAGATCATTTCACGGATTGGCTAGTTTCTACCAAAAGTTCATTAGGAATTTTAGCTCCCATTTGCAGTCCCATGACAGTATACAAATGAGAGGAGATAAGAAGGATTTTAGGTGAATGTCCTGAGCAAATCAGAGTTCCTTTGGAGTTGCTGAAATAGAAGCTGCGACTGAGCGATCCTATACTGGCTTTGCACTAAATTCTTTTAGTAAGGTATTTCAAGTAGACTGTGATGTAAGTGGAAATGAAATTAGAGCAGTATTAAGTCAAGAAGGAAGACCACTATAGCTTATTTCAATGAGAATTCGAATGATGCTAGGAGAATATATTCAGTGTATGATCAAGAGTTTTATGTCATAGTTCAAGCCTTGAATAAATGGAGACATTACTTGTTTCCTAAGAAGTTTCTTTTGTATATGGAGCATCAAGCATTGCAATATTTGAATAGTCAGGGTAAGTTGAA